>JAVJIF010028997.1:0-49113 GCA_038442645.1 Agave tequilana
TGTAGGCTGTCTAAAAATCACTATAGACAAGCCATTAAAAGGCAGAGTTTCAGACTCAAGGCACGTGGGCTCGACACCCGCGTCTCAGCATCAAGCGCGTGGGCTCGACACCCGCGTCTCAGCATCAAGGCGCGTGGGCTCAATACCCGCGCCTCAACCTCAAGGCGCGTGGGCTGAAACCCGCGTCTCAGTTATAACCGCCCTGGTTTGGGGCCAGTCGCCGCCCACATAGCGGGGAGGTCAGCCCCTCATCGTGGAGCATTTTTAGGAGGCACGTTCACCCCCTAGGACCTCTATAAATAGCCTCGTTTGCTATGAGGTAGAGGCGATCAGAAGGCAATCAGAGGAGAGTGGCAATTGGTGATCATCAATCTACGGGCAATTGGAGATCAGAAGAAAATTAGAAGGCAGAAGGCAATCAGATGACAAGACAGAGACAGAAGAGAGCTCAACTCTTCGTCAAGCTTGCTGCGTACAAGCTACTCTTTGCCTACCTTCTCTTTGAGAGTTTTGGCAGACAAGAGCTGTGCTACTCTTTCTCTACCAGCCGAAGAGAAGATCCCTGACGATCCCGACGGTCATCCGGTCAACGGAGAACAAGATTCACTCTCCACCGCCACACGAAGAACCCAGCATTAAACAAAAGGGGGGATTCAAGATTCAACATCCTCCCTCCCTTGTAACTGGAAGGAAAAGTTGTTTTTGTTGTAATCTTTTCATCTGATTCAAGGAAAATTTTACAGCATTTCCACTTCTCTCTTTTCCGGCGCGCGTACAAGAGATGGCGACTCCTGCTGGGACTTTATTTGTCACTGATGAGCAAATCGTGGCGCAGGATGACGTCCTCCGTAAGGGGAAGATGGTCGAATCGCTCGTTGTCGAGTTCGATCAGGCAATGTACGAAGAGTTTCTCTCTTCTTGCTCCAAGAGCCCAAGACCCGCGTCTGCCGCCGGGTCTCGACAGGGAATGCCCCAAGCCCGATCTGTGGCTCTCCCGGGCGCCCCTGCTGCCAACTGTGCCAAGCAAGGTGCACGCGCCGACGCCTCTCAGAAGGCCCGCGTGGCCCCAGGCACAACTGCCTTTGCGACCAACCGCGTCGCACAGAACACCCGCGTCAGCGTCTCTCAGGAGACCCGCGTGGTTAAAATCTCTGATGTTCAGCATCAGGATGTTGTTGGTCTCTCTCCACCTCCGCGACGCAACCGGAACGCTGAGCGTCAACAGAGGAGACGCGCGCGCCAGCTGCAAGTTGGAACCTCTGGTTGTCTGACTGAGGCTGGACGCAGCATACAAACTGGCGCCTTGCTCGCGCCCCGCGAAGTCCGCGTTTGGTGGCCCAAACGCGAGATTCCTTCAGTTAGGTCCTCTGAGGACCAACTCACCAACACCAAGGTGAAGCCTCTACGCCTTGTCAAGCACAAGAGGCACGCGCCTATAGACGTGGGGCCCAGCAGCCCACTCTCTCTCAAGTGTCTCTGCCCCGACACACAAGCAGCAACGCGACTGGCGCGTCTTGTCTCAACAAAGACGCCAGACGCGCGCTGAACAGCTGCGGCGCGAGAATTGCGTCCCTGAAGCCTGCGTCCAGGCTGTACGGCACATGGATGCCTCCCGTCTTCGACGTTGCGAGGCTAACCTTTTCAATCCCCCTCCCATGGACTTGAGGGTTATTTGACGAAGAAAAGAAGTGCCAATCAGGCCACTTCGTCGTGTTGCTGCCAACGCTTATCCATATGCTCTCTGAGTGCCGTTGCGGATTAGGCGTGCACCAGCAGTCTTTAGTCAGACAGCTGACCCTGATTCTCCGTCAGCTAAAAGAAGACGCTCCCACAGAAGGAGAACCTTCTCTGACGTTGAGTACCCGGAGCTCACTACGAATATGACAAGCAGGAGTAAGGGAAAACAACCTGCGGTCAGCTCTGACGAGTCTGACTCTGAACCGGAAGGAGTGTACCGACACACACTCGCACCCGGACTGGGGCCATTCCCCCAATTGACTATAATGCCTTAGCCCATGGCATTAAAATGAATGATTCTCACTTCGCCGTAGCGGAATCAAGGGCTTCGAACTCTTCCGTCGAGAAGGAGACCTCTGCCTACATGACAGGCACTCCTGAGGAGACGGCTAAACGTTTAGAGCAGATCCAGAAGGCACAAATGGATATGATTCTTCCTTAACAGGAATCTATCAACTCCCTTAAGCAGGCGATTGCACAGCTGCTCGAAAACAGGAGGGTCCCCTCCTAAAAAGTTAAAGGGCAAAGGGAGAAAGGGAGAAAGCTCATCTTCCGAACCTTCTGAGGAGACGCGGCGATCTACTTCCGCTCGTCCAAGTCTCGTCGCAAGTAAGGGCGACCAAGACCCAGGAAAGGCTCATGCTAAAAGAATGAGTCAACTGGAGCGACGCCTCGAGGCCCTTGCCAATCGCAAAGACCTCCAAGAAGTAGGAGTGGTCCGGCCCCCTACCCGGCTGAATGGGACTTGGTTCCGTACCCGCCCAAGTTCAAAGCTCCAACTCTCCAAGCCTTTGATGGGAAGGGGTCACCCAACCAGCACATCTACTACTTCAAATCCCAAACCGGGAATGTAGTAGATAATGACGCCATCCTGGCGCGCCTGTTCATCGCACCCTGAAAGGGTTGGCCTTTGAATGGCTTATGAAGCTCCCAGAAGGTTCTATCAAGAACTGGGGCGATTTGGAGAAGCTGTTCTTAACACGCTTCTTCGAGGATGACTCTGAAGTCACGATGCCCACTCTTTTGGCTACCAAACAGCGAAAAGGGGAGTCCGTCAAATCTTTCGTGGAAAGGTTTTGGAACGTGGCACTCAGGTGTCCAAGCGGTATGACCCAGGCCACCCTGGTGGAAACATGCCGCCACAATCTCCAACCTCACTCCTTGCTCAAATAGGAGTTGCTGAAAGCCGCACCTGGAAGCAATTAGTCCAACAAGGTGAACAGGCTGAGGAGATTGTCGCCCGCGTCAGAGCAGAGGAAGGTAAGCTAGGCCCGAAAGGTCGACAAGGCGTGCGCCGGACACATCCCTCCAAACAAAGCGGAAGGATAATTTTGCAACGGAGACCAAGTCTCCCGCCAAGCCTCAATCAGGCAAGGCGAGTGGCTCTTCAAGCCAGCCACGCGCCAACAAGCAATATTCCTTCAAGGAGGAACATGTCAATTCACTCTTTAAACTACTCAACAAGAGCAACCGACTGAATCTCCCTGAAGCTAGGCGCCCCGAGGAAGTCGGCAAGTCCGACAATCCCACCTATTGCTTGTACCACAGGATGCTGGGGCACCCTACTAAGAGCTGCTACGTCTTCAAGGACATCCTTCAAGCTCTGATTGACGCGAAGGTGTTAAAGCTCCGACCAGAGCAGAAGAAGGTGACGGCTAATGTGACGTCAGTTCTCCAGTTCGGAAGACAACCCCCAACGCCTGCGGGGGTGGCCCCTATTCCAAGAGGAGAGCTGAGAGTGGTCAACACAGACCCTCACCAGCAGCAAGAGAAAGGCCTGGTACCCGTCCCTACACCTCAAGGGGAAATCATGTGGGTCCACCCTGACCTTGTCAATGAACAGCAATGGACTACTGTGACCAACAGAAATCCAAAGGCAAGGCAAAGGCCTCATCCTGCAATGTGGTGGGTGCCTCCTCTCGAGAAGCCGAGACTGATGTTCCCTCGTTAACCGACTCAGAGGAGGAAACAATAGTCTTGGCTGCAGAGCCCAACCAACCGATGGCGGGAACCCGTTCGGGACAGCCCTACTTGAAGCAGTATGGCGAAACGGCGGCAACCCCTCCACAACCAGCTACAGAGCCAACTAAGCCCTCAACAAAACAACCTGTGGAGAAAACAGAAGGAGACTCGATTTTCTCGAGCCCTTCAAAAAGGCATCGCGGAAGGATCCACGGCGCCTTACCGCTTTGATGTCCTGGCTCAATTGGCCAACATCCCGGCACGGATTACCTTGTATGAGCTTCTTAGGCTGTCAAAGTTAACCAGAGAAGCTCTACAAGAAGCTCTGGCAAATGCCGAGGTCTTCATGACCCAGGTGCCGAAGGAGGAAGATGTAGAGGATTGCCTCCACACCCTCCCCAAATGCTCCCTGCATTACCTTCACAGCAGATGATATGCAGGTTAAAGGGAAGCATGATCGACCCCTGTATTTCACAGGGTATATTGGATCGTCTGAGGTGAACCGCATTCAGGTAGATCCAGGGTCCGCGTTGAGCATCATGCCTCGCCGGGTCATGCAACATCTGGGCATTCCTACTCATCGTTTGAGCCCTACTCAAACAACTATCTATGGTTTCAATGCCAACCAGACCCGTCCGATGGGGAAAATCAAGCTCAAATGCCAGATTGAAGCCTCAAGTCAGAAGTGACATGCTACATCATCGACGCCGACACTTCCTACAATCTATTGCTGGGACGACCGTGGATTCACCGCAACTCCATCGTTCCCTCCACTCTCCACCAAGTCATGAAATACATTGACGGGAGTGGAAAGGTGCAGACATTGATTGCCGAAAGGTATCCGTTCAAAGGGGTCGAGAATTATTTCACTGACTCTTTGTTGTACCAAGATCCGGTGGAGACGGATGAAGTCCCGCGACCAGAGGAGCCAGACTCTGGTAACGAAGCTGACACCGAGCCCGAGAAAGAAGAGTGCCTGTGGGAGTTAGAACCACTTGTAAAGAGTACCAATAAGCTCGATGTTGATAAACCACCGACGATGTAGGCGGTTGGTATATTAATGAAGATTTAGATTTTGCGTATTTTTCTGTGTTTGCTTCTGATTCAGTACCATCAGACACTAGCACCGAAGTAGACGATGACCCCTGGTCGGCAGTAGATGCTTTGACATCGTTGCATGTACCAGTGAAGTCCTTCAAGACATACCAAGATAATGGTAATGCGCAAGAATCTATATTTATGGTTCCAGCAAGATGAAAAGGCCAAAAACTAATTCTTTTGGGGCGAATCTCGTCTGAGCAATGCCCTGCGAGACTCGGGAAGTGAGGAGGAGTCCCCTCAGTTCGGTCATTATGACCAAAAGCACTCAAATGATGAGATGCATGGGGTACGACCTGACCAACAGACCCGGGTTGAACTTCGGCAAAGGAAGGAGGACGCTGCTTCGATCCTTTGTGCCGAAAGGGAAGGCCCCTGATTATTATCATCAGACGCGTCGGGGGTTTGGCTATGTATCGACTCCGGTCCCATCAGCCTCCGATTCTCAAGAATTGTTGAGCAACGATTACTCTTCAGACACATCATCTTGGGAGTCAGATGTCAGTGTCGGCAACATCTTCAAGGAACTTTCAGTGAACATGGTTTCGACAAGCCACCTGGAAGATGGAAATGAAGAAATGATCCAATTGATACAGATCCTTGGATCAAACATTTAAATGCTCTTTGGGACACTCGCTTTGAACAGCGCGAGCCACCCACAGAAGACAAGTGTATGCGCCGAAAAAGAAAGAGGGAATTGCTGTAAAGATTTCTTTGAATCAGATGAAAAGATTACAACAAGACTTTTCCTTCCAGTTACAAGGGAGGGAGGATGTTGAAGCTTGAATCCCCCTTTGTTTAATGCTGGGTTCTTCGTGTGGCGGTGGAGAGTGAATTTTGTTCTCCGTTGACCAGATGACCGTCCTAGACCGTCGGGGGTCTTCTCTTCGGTCGGTAGAAAGAGTAACTCAGCTCCGTCTACCAAAACTCTCAAAGAGGAGGTAGGCGAAGAGCGGCTAGTACTCAGTAAGCTTGCTGAAGAGTCTCCTCCCTCTGTCTGTTGTTGAAGTCGTGCTTCCCTCTTGATGATCCTCTTGCCTGGATTTGATCGATCTTGATGATGCCTTGACCTTCTTAATTCTCGACCTCTCCAAAGCTTCGATCCCCTCATCATAGCAAACAAGGCTATTTATAGGGGTCTCAGGGGGTGAAGGTGCCTCCTGAAAACGCTCCCGAATGAGGGGCCACTACCCGCTACATGCGCGGTGACTGGCCCCGTAATCAGGGCAGTTGCAACTGAGACGCGGGCGTTGAGCCAAACGCGCCTTGAAGTTTGAGACGCGGGCGTGGAGCCAAACGCGCCCTAAAGTTGAGACGCGGGCGTCGAGCCAACGCGCCTTAATGCTGAGACGCGAGCTTCAGGCCTTCACGTCTGGATGCTGAGGCGCGGGCGTCGGGCCGACGCGCCTTGATGCTGAGACGCGGGCTTCGGGCCGACGCGTCTGGACGTTGAGACGCGGGTGTAGAGCCAACGCGTCTTAATGCTGAGACGCGGGCATCGATTCCTCGCGTCTAGAGCTTGAGACTCTGCTTCCTTAATGGCTTGTCTGTTAGTCATTTTTTAGACAGCCTACAGAACCCCCTCCAAAGTTTCTGATATTCCGCAGTTGAATGGGACGGATTTCGGAATACTTTGGATCTTAGCCGTGTTCGCCTTTATGACTGGACTGTTGATGCTTCGGGCTTGATCTTATCTGGAATTGGTCTTCGTGAGTGTACTGTTGAACTCTTTGAAGCCGTCAGAGTCGATCGTGTTGAGTGTCTAGATACACAGTCTAGACCTCCCCGATTGCTTTTAGTCTGTCACGGGTGCGCTTTTGGCCGGGAGTGGTTGGTTGTCTGTTTGCGTCAGTGTACTGTTGAACTGACTTGCAGAAGCAGGAGACTGGACGCAGGTTCCCTTTTGAAAAAGCAGAGACTGCTTTTAAAGACGCGACTTCCATGGGGTAGACGCGATGTTTGGCCCGTTTGAGGGGACGCGGACTTTGGAGAGACGCATCTCTTGAAATGCAGACGCGATTTTCTGGGTGCATTTATGATGATGCTGACGGGGCATGTCCACCGAAGAGCCGCGTACTTTGGGGCGCGCACCTGTGCCATGTCATGATTACGCCGCCAGCTGGCCTGGGGAAACGGCGAGATTTCGCCTTTTGGCGCGTGGATCTCCCGGTTCATTAAATGAACTGCTCCACGTGTCAACTTCTGACTTGTGGCGGGGTCGCGACGCATGATCTTCCCTGTTCAAACAATGATTTGGCTCCACGCGTCAGGCAGCGATTCGCTGCAGCGTTTATTAGGCCAAACGCTGCGTATCTTCGCGAATCTCTGTGCCTATAAAAGGCAACAGTTAGAGAGACGCATCTTCTTCTCCGAACGCATTTGCTGAGAAAAGAGAGCTTCCCTCCTCTTGTTTTGTTCATCTGTCCATCTTCGAACTCGGATTTCTGAACATCGATGGCTCCCAAGACGAAACCGACTGCATCATCCTCAAGGGCGACCGTCGCCGAGGCTGAGAGAGATGCTTCCTCTGCGCAGGAGGGTTTTTTCCGAGGTAAAAATGCACCTTCGGCGTGGGTTCCGCCATTAAAACATGTTCATAGAACCCTAAGAACCTTTAACACAAGATCGTGTTTGATTCTCGGACGCTGTCCTTGAGATGATAACCGGGGCGCGGGCCTGATGATCCGACGCTGGTGAACTCTGCACTCTGGATCCTTCACTTAGAATATTTCTAATTATGAAGGTCTCTGGACGCGATTTGCAGAACGCGGATTTGATCCATGCGTTCTGTGCCGCGTTTTGTGCCATCAGGCGCCGATTTGATGAATCTGGCGTCTGAGTCCAAGCACTTTGAAATTTCACAAGTCTTGGTTTGCAGAACGCGGATTTGATCCTTGCGTTCTGTATCTTCAACCGCCAATTTTGTAGAATCTGGCGTTTGAGTCCAAGTACTTAGAATTTTCATAAGTCTTGGTTTGCAGAACGCGGCTTTGCAGGTCTGGACGCGGGTTCGAAAATTCCTGCGTCCAGTATCTCTTCTGCGTTTTGGTGCAAGTTCGCAGGTCTGGACGCGGATGATAACTCCTGCGTCCAGTGTCTCGGCTGCGTTTTGAATTATGAACACTTAGCGTCTTCCCTTATTTTTGGCAAAGTATCTGACCAAGTGTCTTTTTCTTTTGCAGTGCCGCATGTTTCAGATTCACTTGCCAAGATGCACCACTTTGGACGCGTGGGTGGTGCCGACCACCGTCTGACTTTCGCACTGCGAAGGACCATACCTGTGACTGCTGACAGGTCGCCAGTTCGCAGGGAAATGATTGCCCATGTTAATGAGAGGACTTCTCGGGTGCTCATGACCGATGCAGTCTTCGCAACGGATACCCACATCAAGCTGGAGAAGCCTGCTTTCTTCTTTGGAGATCATGTCAGCGATGGTGGCAGACCAATGTATGACGGGAATTACAGGTGGCTCCGTCAGATAGGGGAGAGGAGATACTTCCTTCCAGCCATGGAGAGGATGCTCCCGTTGTCTTATCTCCAACATCTGTCCGTCCTTCGGAAGATGAAGTGGGACGTGTCCCGGGATATCTCTGAGATTACCCTTGGTAATTTCAAATCCCAGAACGTATACCGTCATGATTGCCATGACCGGGCGATCCTCGGCTTGTTTCCCGGGTCACGCAAGTCTGAGCTTCCAGTCGGAGAGATCCCGCAGCTTGCCACCACCTTCCTCAATTCATTCATAGAAGCAGAGGGTGATTATCCGGCCAAGTTCCGTTTGCCAGGATGGGTCCACTCCACGGAGAATTCTTGGTGGGGCAGGATGGTGGGTTTCGCCCTCTCCGATCTTGGAGATCTGCTTGAGCACGTGGGATTATACTCAGCAGTCAGGGCCGTTCAATGGGGCACCCAATGAGCTCTCACAACTTCTTCGGGATCTTGGAGCGCTACAACCCTCAGACGGGACATTCTTTACCCCGGTTGGAGAAATGGGCCTTGCACTGCATGAGTTGCATGAGGTCTCGGGGCTGGTGATGGGGGAGTTCCCTTATGAAGAATATGTCCCGACTGCTAGGGAGCTTGACCTTATAAAGAAGGATTCCCCTGAGGTGTACGAGACCTATTGGGAAGTGATGTGCCACTTCCATATTTGTGGTCAGGTAACCGTTTGAGGACGCATGGAGTTAGGCATCTATCCTGGGCCAATTACTTATTCAGCAACGTCAGCAAGAAGGATCATTCGATAACTCGACTGGCTCCCCTCTCTGAACAGGGAGTTGACGACATGGTCGCACAAGCTTCTGAGGGCTTTTACACCACTGGGTCGAACGAGGACGGCTTCGAACCTGATACGCTTTTCGAAAGCTATCATCATCGGGCCCGGGCTTCTATCTCTAGTCGAGCGCTGTTGGCAGGCTTCTTGATGCTGTGGTTGAAGCGTTGCGTGGTACCTACACGGCCACATGAAGTCATTATTGCCGACGTGATGTACCCAGCAGTGCTCCTGGCCCATGGCCGTCCTATAGCCCTTCTTCCGGCCGTGGCGGCTGGCATTCAGAGCGGGTTGCGGGCGTTAGCCAAGAGACTATGCGAGGCTCCAAGGACTGTCGACTCTCAAGCAAGCCGTATGTTGACTCAGAGGGAAACCCGACGGCAAGGCGCCCCAACCCCCGAATCGAGTTGCCTTACACGTATCTCATGGCCTGGTACGTGATGCATTGCCCTTCTTTGATGACAACGGCGCGTGGGAGTACGAGTCCTGTCCCTTTTGTGAGGCGGCTGGAAAACTCGGATTGGAGTGACACCTATATATATTATATTCGGAGACGTCTCTCAAATGCCGCCAATTACCAGCTCAACCGCTGCTTCGCTGGGATTCCTGGTGCATCTTTTGGTGAGCAATTCACTGATTCTATAGGTCGGGATGACCTCACCCAACTGTCCGCGGGAGTCTTCCGGTGGTTGATCAACATACGACCAGGATACGTATTGTTTCGCCAAGGGACTTCTTGCATAATCGAGGCATATATGCCAAGTCGTTTTGCCCGATAGTTTGGCTATGCTCAGCTTTATGTCGGCAATCCGAATACACAACTTGCCTTCAATGGGAATTTGTGCGAAGGTGCTCGAGCCTGGTACTATAGCGTGGCTGGGGGGACAGAGGCAACTTTCCGTTTGCCCGTCGAGGAGCCGAAGAACCTTACCAGCTTCGCTTTCTGCACCTGGTATTCTCGGTAGACCAGTCACCGGATTTTGCCCCCGGGTATATGGGTATTGAGGGCATTAATGCCTATCTCAAAACACAGTCGGAGTCTAGCAAATGCTCGCACATGATCACCCAGTATTTAAGGGTCCAGAAAGAGCTGGAGAGAGCATCTCAGAGAGAAGCTGAGGGAGGCTCAAGAGAGGAGCTCCGAGTAACCCGAGTAGAACCAAGCTAGGGCCACAGGAGGGGCCCTCTACCGCCAAGGCTCAAGAATTGGTGAGTAAGCGCCGTCGGGGTCCCACTTCAACTGCTGGTCCTGTTTCGAAGAGGGCTCGGAGGGACTTAGCAACGGAAGTCTCTCCCTCAGAAGACATTTCTGCTGGAGTTGAGGACTGTCCTGAAGACCTCTTCGTCATGGTTGAGGAACCGCCAGAGGATAGAGATCTCCTCAGTTTAATCCGTGCTCCTAGGTCGCACAGAGGGACCTGTAAGATTGCGGAAGAGGGGGAATTGGTTGACAAACCCACTATAGCTGACGAGGAAGAACACTCGTGGGAGGGAATGTCCAGATTCCAGGGTTCTCAGCTCGGCCCGAGCCTTCTTCTGCTCGTGAAGGGAGAGACAAGGCACAGCGGTCAGGGCCTCCTAGTGTCTTCATTTCCAGTGCTCGAATAATCGACCCTAGTCCTACCACTGGGGTGATTAGTGGCAAGGCCCCGGTCACCGAGGACCTTTGCGTTGAACTGTCGTCTTCCGCGTCTGATACGGAAAGCGACTTTGAAGATAAAGTCGACTACGGCCATGAACCCGCTTTTCCTGACCCGAGTAAGTTCTCACACATCTCGGAGGAGAAAATATACAGGGGCGAATCATCGACTGCGTTACCGCTGGCGATAATCCCTGCTGAAGGTACAACTTCCTCGCATGTCGAGGCGATGGAAACAGAGTTGACCCAGCCCAAGGGATTGAGGCTTCGGTTGCCGAGACAACCTCAGTGGGGGCAGCTGTTGAAGTTGGGGAGCCTTCCCCTTTGCCAGGAGGGGAAACAACCATTGAGGCTGAGGAGGCTCTCACTCCGCCGGTGGAGGAGGCTACTGCTGAAGCTGGGGAGACTCCCATTCTACAGGACTCGACGCCTCTGGGCCTCGAACCTAGTAAGGCAGCTCTGACTGAGGGGGCTCAGGTGGGAGTCCGACGATCGGCACCCTTCCAGAAGGCCACACAGCTCAATTCTCGACGAAAGTTTCTGAAGAGGTTGTGCTTACAACTCCTTCATTGGTCGTGGAAGCTCCTGCAGAGGCAGCGCTCCAGGAAGCGCCAGTGGGTAGTCTTGCTCTTGCCACATCGACGGCCGGCACGGCTCTTGTGCGAGAAGACCCGCCCTATATCCCTTATCCCGTGACAGAAAAAGGGTCGGGAAGCTTCTTAGGTGGTGAAGACATGGGGGAGCTGGCACGTCAGATGGTGCAACAATTCTTCACCTCGATGGGATCATGTATTGATCTCATCTTCCGTGGACACAGCACCTTCCAGTTCGCCCAGAGGCTTCTTGAAAATATGGCCGTGAGCGTCGAATTGGCGGGAGGCCCTTCACTTGCCAGGGCATGCCTGCGGGTGGTAGAGCAACTTGGAGATAACCTGCGGGAGCTGGAATCTTTGGAAGATGCTGGCTCTTTTGATGAAGCCCAGGCCACCTTGACTAGGCTCCTAGCTGATCAGGAACGGGAGCGACAGGAGGCGGAGGCACAAATCGCTGCTGAGATCCGCAACCTTGAATATTCCAAGGCTGAATTTTAGAAATTAGCCGGAGATTCGAGGGAGTCTGAGCTTAGTGTGCAGAGCACGGAGCAAGTCATCCTCAGAACTCGGGATATTATCGCCAAGGCGGAAGCTGTTCTTGCGCTAAATGAGGAGAACTTGTTTCCCTCAAAAAGGAGCTTGAGGAGCAACGGGCTGCTACGGCGCGTGCTGAAGAGAGTCTATCTCTACAATCTTCCAGGGTGGAATCTCTGCGGATGCAGCTGGCTGCCAGAAATTTCTTATCTGAGGCGGAGCTGCGGGACCGGGCTATCATGGAGGCTGAGAGGACCGCCAGCATGAGATTCACCGCCTTAGGGAACAAATCCGTTCCTTGGCGAACCAGGACATTTAGCCTTCTTTTCTTTTTTCTTTTTGTAAAGAAAAGGGACACTCTATTTATTAAGAGTGTTTGTATCCACTTCTATCATTTTTTGATATAATAGAAGTTTTCTTTAAAGCTTTTGTCCCAATTTCTTTGTCCTGTTGTGGATGAGTCCAACTCTTGATCACTAGTCGTGATTACTGAACTTAGGTAGGACTAAGTTCTTTTAATGAGACGCGGTCTTGGCGAGACGCGGCATTAATCCCATAGAATGAGACGTGGCATCGATCTATGGGGACTTAGATTTCACCAAGTCTTTTTGACGAGACGCAGCGTCGATCACAGGGTGAGACGCGGTCGTCAGTCCACCGGAACTTAGATTTCACTAAGTCCTTTTACTGAGACGCAGCGTCAATCATAAAGTGAGACGCGGTCATCATTTCATAAGAACTTAGATTCTACTAAGTCCTTTTGATGAGACGCGACGTCAATCACAAATCGGAACGCGGTCTTCTTGATGAGATGCGGCGTCAATCAAAAGATGAGACGCGGCATTGATCCGTAAAGTAAGACGCGGCTGTCAGTCCCTGGGGTGAGACGCAGCGTCAATCACAAGGTGAGACGCAGCTCTGAATAACGCAAATCTGTCTTGCGCGGATCGGGCAGACGCAAGAGATGCAGCCTTGTCTGCTGAGGGACGCGGCTTTCCCATCTGCGTCTAATGTGATCTGACTCAAAAGATTTCAGGAGATCTTTGCTCGTCAGGTCTTCACTGTCGATTGGGATTCCGAGTCATCCGTTGATTCCCAAGGCAGTTATCCACGCGTCAACTCCTCATTGGACTCAGGAGTTACTGCCCTTAAATGCAAAACCGACGCGGGCGGTTGAAAACCGGCGCTTGCGACGGTTTCCAAAGCGGCATTCCACGCGTCAATCCTTCACTGGGCTTTGACAATCGTGCGTGACGGTTCCAATTAACGCCCCATTAATGGCAGTTATTAGGGCCTGCCTATAAATAGGGTGCGCTCCCCTTCTATAATCCAAGCTTGGATTATTTCTCTTGGATTGCTCTGAGAAGTCCCACCTTCTTCAGAAAAGAGTTTCTTGATAGGGATTCCGTCTCCATGGATGAAGGTAATTCCGAGGATGAAGATGACCCAGAGCTCTCACGCTTCGGTTTGGTCTCTTCAAGAAGAACCCCCTCTCGGATCATCTGGACGCCTGTGTTTGGGTGCAGAGAGGCCAACTCTGGCCAGAGGTCTCTGCTGGTATGTCCCTCGATGATGTGTATAGCTGAACTTTGGCATAACCACCTGAATGAAGTCCGGTGCATTCCTTCTCTGGAATTTGTGCAGTGACTTGACTTCTCTAAACGCGGGCGCTTGACGCTGGCTTTGCCCATCGCGTTTCATTGCCTTGGCGTGTTTCAGACCTGAATCTTGCAACTCTTGTTCACTCAACAGAGAGATGGCAATTTTCGGCGTTCTGAAATTCTTTGCGTCTGGTGCATTAGGCGCGGGTACAAACTGAGGCCGCGTTTGAATCCTATGCGTGGCGCAGTTTGACTCGCGTCTGTTTGACTGTGCGGGTCATTCTCGCATCTGAAGTCTTGAATGGCTGCCGCGTTCTGTTACTCAGCTTCCTTTATAAAAATGTACTGAGTTCCAGATTTTCTGACTCTTGCTTATTCTTTGCAGGTAGGCTTGCTCGTCCTTTTTCAGGTTTGCTGGGCCCCAGAAAGAATATACCGGCTGGCGAACTTGCTCCACGTTCGTTTGTGAGAGATTAAATTATGGTCCTCGTCGTTTGTGAGAGATTAAATTATATCTCTGACGAGGACCCCCATCTCGCCAAGGTCTCTTCAGATCTCCTGCACCACTCTTGCCTGATGGCAAGAGACGGTCAGGTCAAGTATGACGGCGAGGAGGTTCCGGCGGTTACGGTGGCGGAAAGATCCTCTTCCTCTCCCTACTCCAGAAGTGACATCAAGGACATTTCGTTGGATGGCCTGCTGGGGAAAGGATGGTGATGAATGCAGGACTTTCTGCTGCCGCGGACCTAGTGGAGGGTAGCATCCTTTGTGATGACTCCTAAACTTCCTCTCTCACCCCCGGAGTGACTCCATGTTTGTTGGATGGTCTGCTAGGGAAAGAGACGCGCCTGAACGAAGGGTTGCAGGACCTTCTGTTGCCACTGGACCTCAAGAACACCACTGCTCCTGGCTTTAGTCAGCTAGGGCGCTTTCGACTTTTGCGTCATTGCCATGACGCAATCGGCTCCAATTGTACACCTGGGATCAGATGCGGTTTCAAGGAGTGAGTACAGCCTCTGAGAGAGAGAGGGACTTCTTTGTACTCCTTAATTGTAACACTCAATCTTATTGTATAAGAGAGCGTTTTGTATCACTTTCATATGTTTGGATATATAAATAAAAGTGACACTTTCCTTTTACTTCTTTTGTCTCGAACTTTTTGCCTTTAGTTGGACATGTAGAAGCAAGAATCTTTTGACCTTATCAAAATTATGACAGTAATCTTAACAAGTCAAAAAGTTATGAGGAAAGATCCTGTTTCAGGAACCTTCATGATACTGTCAGAGGTGCAATGTTAACTTGACAGAAAATGGAATGATTTTTGGTGGACCTGCCACTTTATAAAAGAAAGTGACAAGTGGAGTGTGTACCCCCAGAGAGGTGGAACTTTTATCAAGGATTTGGGATTAACTTGATTTAAGATCAGCTGGGGATTTTGATGGAAGCATTGTTTATCGGTGTAATGTAACCAACAATGTCTCCAAAATGAATTTGATACTCGGTTGGGGAGAATATCAAATGAAACTAGACTCGTGGGGAATCTAGTAAGATTTTTACCGTTAGAGGTGTGATATTAACTTAACGGTTTAGAAGTAGTCTTGTCAGAAGTGTAATGTTAACTTGACAAGGACGTGAGTTAGAGGTGTGATATTAACCAAACTCATCAGCATCTTAGTTTTATTTGGGAAAACTGAGGGTGTCACTGTCATAGGTGTGATGTTTAACTTAACAGTGATAGTAATGCTAGAGGTGTAATGTTGAACTTGGCATAGTCGTCTCGGCTTAAAGAAGTCGAGGAAAGGTCATAGCCATAGGTGTATTGTTGAACTTAGCAATGACTCGGATGCTAGAAGTGTAGTGTTAACTTGGCATCGTCCGTCTCGGCTTGGACAAGGAAGTCGAGGAAAGGTCATAGCCATAGGTGTATTGTTGAACTTAGCAATGACTCGGATGCTAGAAGTGTAGTGTTAACTTGGCATCGTCCATTTCAGCTTCGATATGGAAGTCTGAAGAAAGGTGACTGTCAGAGGTGTGATATTAACTTGACAGACACTCGATGTACCGTTTAGAGGTGTAATGTTAACTTAAACAGTAGTTTGTCAGAGGTGTGATATTAACTTGACAAGAATTTGCTTGCGATAGGAGTAATTTGAGGACCTGTCATTCTATTGATGAGAATTGACAAGTAGAATTTGAAGTGCCAGAGGTATAGTGTTAACTTAGCAAATTTGAGAGTTTGTTACTCTATGCAGAGTTAACAAGCAAGGTTTGTACTCGACGAGGAGTATTCATTACCAGAGGTATAGTGTTAACATAGTAATGATTGCATTTTGTGGTCCTACCATTCTATGGATGAGAATTGGTAAGGGATTTTTGGAGGGAAGAGTGGAATCAAGTCCACTTAGGATTTTTAGCAAACCCTCAGCTATCAACGGATTTGAGGTGCCTTTACCAACTACCGTTTGAGTTGGGCTAGCCATGCTATTCCCCTCAGCATGATAAGTTGTCGAGGACTTATGTTGGGCTTAAAAGCCAACATTTTCCTCTATCCTTAGCCGTCGGAGGCGTTGGATGTTTTTGATCAGAGGTGTATTTTTTTAACTTGATCGGCAGGATTTTTAGCAAACCCTCAGCTATCAACGGATTTGAGGTGCCTTTACCAACTACCGTTTGGGTTGGGCTAGCCATGCTATTCCCCTCAGCATGATAAGTTGTCGAGGACTTATGTTGGGCTTAAAAGCCAACATTTTCCTCTATCCTTAGCCGTCGGAGGCGTTGGATGTTTTTGATCAGAGGTGTATTTTTAACTTGATCGGTGGAAGAATGCCATCTAGGGATAGTATTTCTTCAGGAATTTGCCATTGATTGGCATCATGAGTGTATCGCCATTTGAGGTTATGAGGCGATACGATCCATTTGAGTAGACTGACTCTACTACAAACGGTCCTTCCCATTTGGGTTGGAATTTTCCTTTCGTCTTGTGCGTCATGACCATGGGTCTTCGGACGGCTAAGACGAGGTCGCCCTTCTTGAAAGTTCGCGATTTGACTTTCTTGTTGAAGGCTCTGGTGATACGAGCTTGATAAAGCTCGATTTGTTGTTGGGCCTGCAGACGCTTGTCGTCCAAGGCTTCCAATTCTTGGAGTCGCTGTCGATGCTTCTCCTCTGTTGTCATCTCCGCTGTCAAGGCGACGCGAAGAGATGGAATTTGGATTTCCAGTGGAAGGACGGCTTCGCATCCGTACACCAAGGAAAATGGCGTGGCTTTAGTTGGGGTTCGCACAGTCGTGCGGTAGGCCCATAAGCATTCGCCCAACTTATCGTCCCAGTCTCGTTGACTTTTCGAGACGAATTTCTTGAGAAGCTTGCCAATAGTCTTATTGAAAGCTTCTGCGAGGCCGTTAGCGGGCGGATAGTATGCCGTTGATGACACACTCTGGATTCTGAACTTGGCGCAGAATCTCTGAAAAGCCTGGCTGATGAACTGGGGTCCATTGTCATGGACAATCCGCCGAGGCACACCGAACCGGTAAATAACGTGATGTTTCATGAACTTGATCACGTTAGATGATTTTACCTCCTTCAAAGGGATAGCTTCGGCCCACTTTGAGAAGTAATCGGTTATCGCTAGGATGAACCGATGTCCCTTTGATGATGGTGGGCTGATAGGACCAACCACGTCCATCCCCCACATTTCGAACGGCCAGGTAGAGGTCATAGAGTGGAGGTATCCTGGTGCTTGATGGATGAAATCGCCATGTATTTGACAGGCGTGACATCTTTTGGCATAGGCAACAGCATCGGCAACCATCTTGGGCCAGTAGTAACCCAATCTTTGGAGTCGGTTTGCCAGCTTCGGGCCAGGTTGATGAGCTCCACACGTACCATCGTGGGCTTCTTTCAACACTTCGTAGGCTTCTTTTGATGAGAGGCACCGGAGCAGGATCCCGTCATGCGATCTACGATACAATGTTCGCGAAATCGCGTTGTAGTAGAATTTGGAGGCTTTCCTTCGGATGGCAGCCGCCTCCCTGGTGTCTTCGGGCAAGATGCCGTATAAGACAAAATCAATGTAGGGGAATCGCCAGTCTTTAAGCTCTGGATCGGTCGACACTTCAAGTGTTTCCTTACCGCGACGATCTCCCGTTGACTTCTGGTAGTCTCCGAGGGGACTTTTTGGGCAGTATAGGTCGTGGCTATAGACGAATACCTTCTCCATTGCTCCAGCTGGAAGAGCTAAGGAGGCAGCAAGGGATGCAAGTGCATCTGCATGCGCATTTTGCTTGCGCGGTACATGGTCGATGTAGAAGTTTGAAAACCTCTCGGCCATGTGGATTGTCGCGTTGTAGTAGGGTACTAGATCTTCATGCCTGACCTCATACTCTCCGCGAATTTGGCTGACGGGGGAATCAGGGTCAGCTGTCTGATTAAGGACTGCTGGTGCACGCCTGATCCATAATGGCATCCAGAGAGCATATGGATGAGTTGCTGACAGCAGCATGACGAAGTGGCTTGATTGGCACTTCTTTTCCTTGTCAAATAATCCCTCAAATCCGTGGGAGAGGGATTAAATAGACTAGCCTCGCGACGTGGAAGACGGGAGGAAGTCATGCGCTGTGCTGTCTGGACACAGGTTTCAGAAACGCGGCTGTCGCGTCGCGGCTGCGTCACGCGCGTCTGGCGTCTCTGTTGATATGAGACGCGACTTTCGCGTTGCTGTCTGCTGCGTTGGAGCAGAGAGACTTGGGAGAGAGTGGGCTGCTGGGCCCCACGCCTATGGGCGCGTGCTTCCTGCGTTTGACGAGACGCAGAAGCTTCGCTTTGGCGTTTGGCAAGTTGGTCTTCAGAAGGCTCAACTTGGGGAGTCTCGCGTTTGGGTCGTCAAACGCGGATCTCTCGCACTGGACGAGGTGCGGGCAAGGCATCGGATCGTACGCTGCGTCCAACCCCAGTCAGAAAACCAACGGTTCCGACTGAGTGTTGACGCGCGCGTCTTCTCTGTCGACGCTCGGCATTCCGATCGCGCCGTGGAGGAAGAGAGAAGCCAACAACTTCCTGGTTTGTAGAACCAGGGGTGTTTGCCACGCGGGTCTCCTGAGAGACGCTGACGCGGGCGTTCTGTGCGACACGGTCGATCGCACCAGTAGATGTGCCGGGGACCACGCGGGCCTTCAGAGAGGCGTTGGCGCGTGTGTTCTGCGCGACGCGGTTGATCGCAGCAGAGGTGTTTGAGGTTACGCGGGCCTTCTGGGAGGCGTCGGCGCGTGAACCAAACTTGGCACAGTGGGCAGCAGGAGCACCCGACAGAGCTTCAGATTGGGCTTCAGGGGGGTGTCCACTTGAGACCCTGCGGCAGACGCGGGTCTTTGGGCTCTTGGAGCCAGAAGAGAGGAACTCTTCATACTTCGCCTGGTCGAACTCGACGACGAGTGATTCGACCATTTTTCCCTTACGGAGAACGTCATCTTGCACCACGGTGCGCTCGTCAGTAACGAAGGTACTCCCCAGCGGAGTCGCCATCTCTTGTATGCGCCGGAAAAAGAAAGAGGGAATTGCTGTAAAGATTTCTTTGAATCAGATGAAAAGATTACAACAAGACTTTTCCTTCCAGTTACAAGGGAGGGAGGATGTTGAAGCTTGAATCCCCCTTTGTTTAATGCTGGGTTCTTCGTGTGGCGGTGGAGAGTGAATCTTGTTCTCCGTTGACCAGATGACCGTCCTAGACCGTCGGGGGTCTTCTCTTCGGTCGGTAGAAAGAGTAACTCAGCTCCGTCTACCAAAACTCTCAAAGAGGAGGTAGGCGAAGAGCGGCTAGTACTCAGTAAGCTCACTGAAGAGTCTCCTCCCTCTGTCTGTTGTTGAAGTCGTACTTCCCTCTTGATGATCCTCTTGCCTGGATTTGATCGATCTTGATGATGCCTTGACCTTCTTAATTCTCGACCTCTCCAAAGCTTCGATCCCCTCATCATAGCAAACAAGGCTATTTATAGGGGTCTCAGGGGGTGAAGGTGCCTCCTGAAAACGCTCCCGAATGAGGGGCCACTACCCGCTACATGCGCGGTGACTGGCCCCGTAATCAGGGCAGTTGCAACTGAGACGCGGGCGTTGAGCCAAACGCGCCTTGAAGTTTGAGACGCGGGCGTTGAGCCAAACGCGCCCTAAAGTTGAGACGCGGGCGTCGAGCCAACGCGCCTTAATGCTGAGACGCGAGCTTCGGGCCTTCACGTCTGGACGCTGAGGCGCGGGCGTCGGGCCGACGCGCCTTGATGCTGAGACGCGGGCTTCGGGCCGACGCGTCTGGACGTTGAGACGCGGGTGTAGAGCCAACGCGTCTTAATGCTGAGACGCGGGCATCGATTCCTCGCGTCTAGAGCTTGAGACTCTGCTTCCTTAATGGCTTGTCTGTTAGTCATTTTTTAGACAGCCTACAACAAGGTTGTTCAGATTAACCTAGGAGATGAGGTTAACCCTAAGCCCATCTTCATAAGTGACGGCCTGTCACCTTCGGAGAAGAAGGATCTAATATCTCTTGTACAAGAATATATAGACGTCTTCGCCTGGAATTATGAGGACATGCCAGGACTCGATCCTCAGGTGGCTATGCATCGCCTCAACATCAATCCGGACACAAAACCTGTCAAACAACAGCAGCGACGGTCCAGAGATAATGGAGGCAATTCAATCAGAAGTCAGAAAACTTATTGATTCTGGCTTCATCAGGGAAGAACAACATCCCGACTAGGTAGCCAACATTGTCCCAGTTGCCAAGAAGAACGGGAAGATCCGGATCTGCATCGACTTCCGTGATCTAAACGAGGCTTGCCCCAAAGACGAATTCCCACTGCCAATCACAGATGTCATGATTGACAACACTTGTGGATTCGAACGAATGTCCTTCATGGATGGATTCTCAGGATACAATCAAATTAAAATGTATCCTGATGACGAAAAGCATACCTCCTTCAGGACACCTCGAGGGGTATATTGCTACACCGTCATGCCCTTCGGACTGAAAAACGCGGGGCAACCTATCAAAGGGCCATGAACGCCATTTTCCATCAGCAAATACGCAAAACGGTGGAATGTTATGTTGATGACATCGCGGTAAAAAGCCGCACTAAAGGTGATCACATAGCGGACCTGAAGGTGGTCTTCGACATCATGCGGGCTCATCAATTGAAGATGAATCCCACAAAGTCCTTCCTAGGGGTGGCCAGTGGCAAATTCTTAGGATTTGTTGTAACATCTACCGGAATTCACTTGGACCCGGAAAAGGTCCGCGCTATCCAGGAGATGCAACCCCCGAGAAATCTCAAAGAACTCGGGGATTGCAAGGACGATTGGCGTACATCCGCAGGTTTATCTCAAATCTCTCCGGAAGATGCCAACCCTTCGCTAAGTTAATGAAAAAGGGTGTCTCACTCATTTGGGATGACGCTTGCCAACAAGCGTTCGAGGAAATCAAGCAATACCTCACCCAACCACCAGTCCTTGCAGCTCCGGTATCCGGGAAGCCTTTCCTGGTATACGTCCGAGCAATGGATCATTCTTTGGGAGCTCTACTAGCTCAGAACGACGACCAAGGACGAGAGCAAGCAATCTACTATTTGAGTAGAACAATGATCGGAGCCGAACATCGGTATAACCCGATCGAGAAGGAATGTTTGGCATTAGTGTTCGCTATTCAAAAAATGCGGCACTATCTGGTAGGCCAAACTATAAACGTCATATCAAAAGTCAACCCCCTGAGGTTACTTATGACTAAGCCTTCATCATTAAACGGCCGGCTGGCAAAATGGGCCATATTGCTCTCCTAATATGAGATGCACTTTTTACCACAAAAGGCCATTAAGGGACAAGCGGTGGCGGATTTCCTAGCCGAGCACCCAGATCCAAGGGCAGCCAAAGTCTACGAGGATCTCCCAGATGAAGTTGCTGAAGTCTGCCTGACTCAGACATCGTTCGAAAGTCAAGTATGGCAACTTTTCTTCGACGGTGCATCAAGAACAAGCCCAAAGGGACACATAGTAGCGGGGGTAGGAGTAGTACTCGTATCCCCACAAAATTATGTGATTCCCCGAGCTGTCTCATTAACTGAGCCTTGTTCCAACAATGTGGCGGAGTACAACGCTCTTTTGATTGGGATGCAATTCACCGATGAGATTGGCGTTAAAAATCTCGAGGCATACGGAGATTCTAAACTCATAGTCAGCCAAGTTCGCGGGGAGTACGAAGTCAGACATGAGGACCTAGTACCCTACCACAACGCAACTATCCGCATGGCCGAGGGATTTACAAGCTTCTACATCGACCATGTACCGCGCAGGCAAAATGCGCACGCGGATGCACTCGCAGCCTCCTTAGCTCTTCCAGCCAGAGCAATGGAGAAGATATTCGTCTACAGCCACGACCTGTATTGCCCGAGAAATGTTCTCGAGGGCTATAAGGAGTCAAAGGGAGATTGTCAAGGCAAAGAAGCACTGGAATTGTCAACCGGTCCGGAGCTTAAAGACTGGCGATTCCCCTACATTGATTTCGTCTTATACGACATTCTCCCTGAAGACACCAAAGAGGCGGCTGCCATTCGAAAGAAAGCCCCCAAATTCTATTATAATGCGATTACGCGAACATTGTATCGTCGATCGCATGATGGGATCTTACTCCGGTGCCTTTCACCAAAAGAAGCCCAAGAGGTATTGAGAGAAGCCCACGACGGTATGTGTGGAGCCCACCAACCTGGCCCAAAACTGGCACATCGACTCCAAGATTGGGTTACTATTGGCCCAAGATGGTTGCCGACGCCGTCACCTATGCTAAAAGATGCCACGCTTGCCAAGTGCATGGCGATTTCATCCATCAAGCACCAGGGTATCTCCACTCTACAACCTCTACCTGGCCATTTGAAATGTGGGGGATGGATGTGGTTGGCCCTATCAGCCCACCATCATCAAAAGGACATCGGTTTATTTTGGCAATAACCGATTACTTCTCTAAATGGGCCGAAGCCATCCCTTTGAAGGAGGTAAAATCGTCTAACGTGATCAAGTTCGTGAAACATCACGTTATTTACCGTTTCGGTGTACCTCGGTGAATTGTCCATGACAATGGACCTCAGTTCATCAGCCAGGCTTTCCAAAGATTCTGCGCTAAGTTCAGAATCCAGAGTGTGTCCTCAACGGCATACTATCCTGCCGCTAATGGCCTCGCAGAAGCTTTCAACAAGACTATTGGCAAGCTTCTCAAGAAGTTCGTCTCGAAAAGTCAACGAGACTGGGACGACAAGTTGGGTGAATGCTTATGGGCTTACCGCACAACTGTGCGAACCCTGACTAAAGCTACGCCATTCTCTTTGGTATACGGGTGTGAAGCCGTGCTCCCACTGGAAATCCAAATTCCATCTCTACGCATTGCCTTGACGGCGGAGATGACAACCGAGGAGAAGCATCGACAGCGACTCCAAGAATTGGAAGCCTTAGACGATAAGCGTCTGCAGGCCCAACAGCAAATCGAGCTCTAATAGGCTCGAATTACCAGAGCCTTCAACAAGAAAGTTGAAATGTGAACTTTCAAGAAAGGCGATCTTGTCTTAGCCGTCAGAAGACCCATGATAATGACGCACAAGACAAAAGGAAAATTCCAACCCAAATGGGAAGGACCATTTGTAGTAGAGTCAGTCTACTCAAATGGGTCATATCGCCTCATAACCTCAAATGGCGATACACTCATGATGCCAATCAATGGCAGGTTCCTAAAAAAATATTATTCTTAGATGGTATTCTTCCGCTGATCAAGTTAAAAGTACACCTCTGATCAAAGTAAGAAGAATTTCTTCATTATAACATCTGACGCCCCCGACGGCTAAGGATAGAGGAAAACGTTGGCTTCTAAGCCCAACATAAGTCTTCGACAACTCATCATGCTGAGGGGAATAGCATGGCTAGCCCAACTCAAACGATAGTTGGTAAAGGCACCTCAAATCCGTTGATAGCTGAGGGTTTGCTAAAAATCCTAAGTGGACTTGGCTCCACTCTTTCCTCCAAAATCCCTTACCAATTCTCATCCACAGAATGGTAGGTCTACAAAATACAACCGTTACTAAGTTAACACTATACCTCTGGTAATGAAAACTTTTCAATATTCCTTGTCGAGTACAAATTTTGTTTGTCAACTCTACACGGAGTATCGAACTTTCAAATTTGCCAAGTTAACACTATACCTCTGGCACTTCAAATTTTCACTTGTCAATTCTAACCAATAGAATGACAGGTCCTCAAATTGCTCTTATTATGAGTCAATCTTTGTCAAGTTAATATTACACCTCTGACAAATTACTGTTAAAGTTTAACACCACACCTCTAAACAGTAATCAAGTTTCTGTCAGGTTTAGTATTACACCTCTGACAGTCACTTTTCTTCAGACTTCCATATCGAAGCTGAAATGGATGATGCCAAGTTAACATTACACCTCTAGCATCAAGTCATGGCTAAGTTAAACAATACACCTATGGCTATGACTTTCCCTCGGACTTCCTTATACAAGCCGAGATGACCAATGCCAAGTTCAACATTACACCTCTAGCATTACCCTCACAGTCAAGTTAAACATTACACCTATGACAGTGACACTTCTGAGTTAAGTTAATATCACACCTCTGACTCACATCCTTGTCAAGTTAACATTACACTTCTGACAAGACCAATTTCAACCCGGTAAGTTAATATCACACCTCTAACGGTAACAAATTTTCCTAGATTCCCCACGAGTCTAGTCTCACTTGTTATTCTCTTCAACAGAATAACAAGTCTACCTAAAAACATTGTTAGGTTAATACTACACCATCAACAGTGTTTCCATCAAATCCCCAGCTGAGCTCAATCAAGTTAATCCCAAACACTTGATAAAAGTTCACCCTCCCTGGGGGTACCAATTCTACTTGTCATTTTCTCTTATAAAGTGGCAGGTCCACCAAAAAATTATTTCATCTCTGTCAAGTTAATATTACACCTCTGACAGTATTATGAAAGTTTCTAAAATAGGATCTTTCCCTACAAAATTTGACTTATTAAGATTATCATCATAATTTTGACAAAGTCAAAGATTTTCTGCTTCTATGAGTCTAACTGAAGACAAAAAGTTCAAAGACAATGAAAGAGGCAAAAAGAAAAGTGTCACTTTATTTATTTTCAAGCATATGAAAGTGATACGAAATGCTCTCTTATACAATAAGATTGAGTGTTACAGTAAAAACACTCTCTTATACAATAAGATTGAGTGTTACAATTAAGGAGTACAAAGAAGTCCCTCTCTCTCTCAGAGGTTGCACTCACTCCTTGAAGCCGCATCTAATTCCAAGTGCACGGTGGCTGAAGAAGTGCCAAATTCTGGCCACGATCAGAAGCTGGTTGCACCACGATGCATGATGTAAATACCGAAAGAGCCCTAGCTGACTAAGCTAAGAGCAATGGTGTTCTTGAGGTCTGGTGGCAGCAGAAAGTCCTGCAACCCTTCGTTCATGAGCATCTCTTTCCCCAGCAGACCATCCAGCAAACATGAGGAGTCCTCGATGTTACTTTTGGAGTGGGAGAGGAAGAGGATCCTATCTGCCACCTTATCCACCGTAGCCCCCTCGCCGCCATACTTACCCTGACCATCTCTTTCCAGCAGGCATGACCGGTGCAGTGGATCTGAAGAGACCTTGGCGAGGGTCGAGTCCTCGTCAGGGACATAATATATTCCCTTGTGGACGACGAGGACCATAATATATTCCCTTGTGGACGAACGTCGAACAAGTCCGCCGGCTGAAATATTCTTAAAGGGGCCCAGCGAACCTGAAAAAGGACGATCAAGCCTACCTACAAGGAATAAACAAGGGGGTTAGAAAATCTGGAACTTAGTATACTTCAACAAAGAAAACTAAGTGATAGACGCGGCTATTGTCGAAGACTTCAGACGCGGGAACGAGCCCGCGCAGTGAGTCAAAATACCGCGTCAACAGAAGCAGACGTGAATCAAAACTGTGCCAACACACAGGATTCAAACGCGGTCTCATTTTGCGCCCGCGCCTAAAACACAAGACGCGAAAAGGACTCAGACGCCGAAAATTGCCATCTCCCTGTCGAGGGAACAGGGGTTGCAAAATTTGGGTCTGAAACCCTCAGCCCGAGTTGGAATTCATCCAAGTCAGTGGCCTTAAAACACGAGCTTCATGAACAAAGTCAGCACCAAGTGCCAAATACTTCTGTACTCGCGTTCAAGGAAGTTTAAGTCGGCGGCGCAAATTCCAGAAGGAATGCACCAACTCAGACTTCATGAGGAAACCCAGATGATGATGATGCCAAAGTGCAAACTTGGATAGACTAGAAACATCACGGCAAGTCGGGACGGCATACCAGCAGAGGCCTCTGTCAAGAGTTTAACTCTCTGCATCAGAATATGGACATGGAAGGTGATCAGGGAGACACTTTGTCCTGAAGAGACCAAACAGAAGCATGAAAGCTCTGGGTCATCTTCTTTCCTGGAGTCGTCTTCATCCATGAAGACAGTGTCCCTGTTAGAAACTCTGAAGAAAGCGGAAGTTCTCAGAGCAATCGTTCTCTTAAGGGAAAATGGTCTAAAATTGGGACTGCTAAAGAAGGCGAACCCCTATTTATAGGCCGCTCCTGGTAACCGTCATTAATGGGTCATCAATGGGAACCGTCGGCCTTAATGGCCGCACGATTGTCAAAGTCCAATGGGACGCTGACGCGTGAAGGGTCGCTTCGGGAAATGTTGAAGACGCTGGTCTCCAACCGCCAGCGCCGGTTTTACATTAAAGGGTATTAACACCCCAGTCCAATGAAGAACCGACGTGTGGACAACTGCTTCGGGAAACAACGGATGACCCGGTTTCCCAATCGCCAGTGAAGACTTGACTTTCAATCGTCAGTACAGACTTGACGTTCAAAGATCTCATAAAATCTTTTACATCGATACGTAGATGGGAAAACCGCGTCCTGGAACCCGCGTCTCCTTTTTCAGAATGAATGACGTCCACCTGCGTTCCAAAGGAAAGTCCGCGTAACTCAGAATCGCGTCCCTTCAGCAAACAGGGCCCAGCAAAAGACTTAGCCCATTCTGAGATTAATGGGAAAATACATAAGGCTGCGTCCCTCGCGTCGCGTCTTCATTGGCAGGACAGACTCGCGTTACTCAAAGCCGCGTTTCTCTCTGCGAGTTGATGCCGCCGCGTCTCCATATGGATTGGCGAGTTGACGCCGCCGCGTCTCCATATGGATTGACGCTGCGTCTCATCAAAAGGACTTAGTTCTATCTGAGTCCTTATGAACTGATGATCGCGTCTCTCTATGAATTGACGCTGCGTCTCATCAAAAGGACTTAGTTCTATCTGAGTCCTTATGAACTGATGACCGCGTCTCTCTATGAATTGACGCTGCGTCTCATCAAAAGGACTTAGTTCTATCTGAGTCCTTATGAACTGATGACCGCGTCTCTCTATGAATTGACGCTGCGTCTCATCAAAAGGACTCAGTTCTACCTAAGTCCCTATGAACTAATGCCGCGTCTCATCAAAAGGGCTTAGTTCTGCCTAAGGTCCCATGGGTCAAACACCGTGTTTCACTTAAAGAACTTAGTCTCACCTAAGTTCAGCATTCACAGTCAGTTAATCAAAGATTGTGATCAAGAGGTCAAATTCATCCACAGCAAGGCAACAAAGGAGGTGGAACCAAAAACTTCAAAGACTTTTATTATATCAAAAATGATAAAAGTTAATACAAAACACTCTTAGTGAACAGAGTGTCCTTTTCTAAAAAAAAAAGAAAGAAGGCTACAAGTCCTGGTCCGCCAAAGAACGGATTTGCTCTCTAAGGCGATGTATCTTATGTTGACGTGCCTTCTCAACCTCCATGAGAGCTCGGGCCCGCAGATCCGCTTCAGACAAAAATCCCTGCGCTTGCACTCGGAGGGATTCCAGCTCGGACGAACGAACAGAGAAGTCCGCTTCAGCTTGCGCCTTGGCAACCTCTAACTCCGCTAGCCTCTTTTCAGAGGTAGCAAGCCTCTATTTGTTGAAGACAATCGTGGCCTCAACCCTGGTTATAACAGCCCGAGAGTCAAGGATAGCCTGCTTTGCGGCCTGTATGATCGTCTTTGACTCCTCGGACTCAATCGCCAGCCTTTGGTGATCAGCCTGGACACGTTCAAGAAGACGAGTGCTATCGGTGATCTTCTCCTCCACCTCTCTTCGCTCCTGCTCTTGAGCAACAAGGAGCCTGTTCAGCGTTTCTTGGGCTTCGTGGGATGAACCGGCATCATCCTCCAGGGACCGAAGCTCTCTCAAATGCTGTCCCAGCTGATCCACCAGCAGCTGACTCACCTGAGCTAGCGAAGGGCCTCCGGCCAACTTGATGTTCTCGACCTGGTTTTCGAGAAACATCTGGGCGAAGTCAAGGGAGCTACCCCTAGTCAGGACGAAATCGATGCATGTTCGCATCGAGGTAAGGAACTGCTGCACCGCCTGGCATGTCAAAAGCTCCATGATATCATCATCCGAAGTGCTCCCCGATCCCCTTTCTATCACGGGGTGGGGGATGTAGATCGGCTCTGTTGGTGCAAGAGTTAAGCTGACCACGGGTACGGCAAGAGCAGAAGCAGCCACTGGCGCTTCTGGGGGTACCACCTCTGCAGGAACCTCCACAGCCGATGACAGGGTAGTGAGCTCGACCTCCTCAGAAACCTCAGGCAAGGCTTGGGCCGTGTGGCCTTCCGGAGGGACACTGACCGCCAGACTCTCTACCTGGGCCCCCTCGGTTCTCTCTGCAAGTTATCTCAACATTAGCCAGAATGGTAAAAAGAGAAACATCCGGGACATCAAAACTTCCTTACCAAGCTGGAGGTCCAGAGATGTCGAATCCTTGGGCGAACCCTACAGAGGAGAAATCTCCCTGACTTCAGTAATGGCCTCCTCTTCCTGCAGAGTAGAAGCCTCCCCGATTTCGGTAGTTGCCTCGGCAGTTGGAGTCTCAACTCCTTCCGGCTGGGTCAACTCTTGCACCATCTCCTCGATATGCGAGGAGGTTGCAGCCTCGGTATCCTCAGCCAATCCTGCAGCATAAAAGGAGAATGATTAAAGCCTCCTCTTCATAATGAAAAGGGAAATCGGGTCAGAAGGTGAAAAGAGTACCTTCAGCAGCAGCAACCGCTGGTGGTGACGTCGTCGCCGGCCCACACCCATGTATTTCCTCCTCCGAGATGTGTGAGAATTTGCTCGGATCAGGAGGAGCGGGTTCGTCACCATAGTCGACCTCATCCTCAAAATTGCTTTCCTCTGCGGATAAGGAAGACGACAGTTCAACGTGAGAGGCCTCGGTAGCCGGAGCCTTGCCTCTAAACACCCCAGTGGTAGGGCTGGGGTCAACCATCTGAGGACTGGAGATGAAGACAGAAGGAGACCCAGGCTGTTGTGACTCATCCCTCCTCTGAGCTGAGGAAGACTCAGGCTGAGCTGAGATCCCGGAATCTCAACATCGCATCCGCTCATTATATCGACCTCGAGCTGCTCGGTCTCGTCAGTGGCGGTGGGTCTGTCAACAGGCTCCCCTTCCTCTGCAATACTGAGGCTCCTGCGGTGTAACCTGCGGGCATGGACCAAGGGAGTGTCATCCTTGTCCACCTCTTCCTCCCTCGGCTCCCCAACACCAGAGGGGATGTCCGCAGATCGAGAGACTGCAGCCGTCAAGTCTCTTCGAACCTTCTTTGGGGCAGGCTCAGCAATGGAAGTAGAGCCTTGACGACGCTGCCCACCGCCTGTCGAGCTCTGGTTGGTCGCGGATCCGCCCTTGTTGCTCGCGGCTCCTCCCTTGACCTTCTCCCGACCTCCCTCAGAGCCTTCAGGTACTGCTCGACGCCTCGCGAGCGTTTACCGGACTCCGACCTTGCTTCGAGATTTGCATTGATACTCTTAATGCATGAATACTCTGGAACAAAGTATGGTGTCTGGATGACTTGGAAGTACCAGGAGCAGAAGCTGAAGCTCATACGGCACTTTGATCCCTCAATAGGCAGACGGAAAGTTGCTCCTCTCCCTCCGGCCATACTGTAGTACCAAGCCCGAGCACCTTCGAACAAGTTCCCTTCGAAGGCGAGTTGAGCATTGGGATTGCCGACGTAGAGTTGATCGTAGCCGAACTGTCGGGCGAAACGATTCGGCATGTATGGCTCGATTGTGCATGAAGTCCCTTGCCGGAAAAGCACATATCCGGGCCGAATGTTGATCAACCACCAGAAGACCCCCGTGGACAACCTCGTAAAGTCATCTGGGCCTGCGAAATCAGTAAATAGATCTCTGAAAGATGCACCAGGGATCTCGGGGAAGCAGCGATTGAGCTGGTAGTTCGAAGCATCTGAAATGCACTTCCGGACGAAATACATATAAGTATTACGCCAGTCCGAACCCTCCAACCGCTGTACAAAAGGGAGAAACCCTCACTCCAAGGCACCGGCGTCATCAGGGAAGGGCAGTGCATCACGTACCAAGCCATGAGGTACGTATAAGGCAGCTCGATCCGAGGGTTGGGGCGCTTCACCGTCGACATCCCCTCTGAGTCAAGGATCGGCTTGCCATGGGAGTCGACAGCCTTCCCGGGTTCGCAGAAAGCCTGGGTTAACGCCCGCAATCTGCTCTGAATGCCAGCCGCCACGGCCGGAAGAAGGGCTATGGGACTGCCATAGGCCAGGAGCACCGCCGGTACACCACGTCGGCAACAATGACTTCATGTGGCAGCGTGGGCACCACACAACGCTTCAGCCACAGCATTAAAAAGCCCGCCAACAATGCTCGATCGGAGATAGGGGTCCGGGCTTGATGGTGAAAGCTTTCAAAGACCATGTCAGGTTCGAAACCGTCCTCGTTCGAAACTGTGGTGTAGAAGCCTTCAGGAGCCTGGGCGATCCTGTCGTCAATCTCCTCGTCGGAGCTGGGAGCCAGTCGGGTTATTGAATGGTCTTTCTTGTTGACATTGTTGAACAAGTAACTGGCCCAAGACAGTTGCTTGATTCCTCCCGACCTCCAAGTGGTCATCTGGCCGCAAATATGGAAATGACATAGCACTTCCCAATAAGTCTCGTACATTTGAGGAGACCCTTTCTTCATAAGGTTGAGCTCCTCAGTGGTTGGGACATATTCCTCATAGGGAGAATTCCCTGTTGCCAGCCCAGAGACCTCATGCAACTCATGCAGTGCAAGGCCCATCTCTCCGACTGGGGTGAAGAATGTCCCCGTCAAAGAATTGTAACGCTCAAGGACCCCGAAGAAGTTCTGAGAACTCGGCGGGATGCCATACTGCACGGCCCTGACTGCTGGGTACAGTCCCACATGCTCCAGCAGATCTCCAAGATCGGTAAGGACGAAGCTCACCATCCTGCGCCACCAATACTTCTCGGTGGAATGAACCCACCCGGGCGCACGGAACTCAACAGGAAAATCACCCTCCGCTTTCATAAACGCGTTGAGGAAGGTAGTGCGAGTTTTGGTATCTCTCCAACTGGGAGCTCAGATTTGCGCGACCCGGGGAACAGGCCGAGAACCGCCCTATCATGTCCATCATGGCGGTATACCTTCTGGGAGCCCAAGTCACCAAGGGTAATCTCAGGGACGTAGCGGGAAACGTCCCATGTCATCTTCCGAGGGATGGACATGTGCTGGAGATAAGACAGCGGGAACATTCTCTCCATGTCTGGAAGAAAGAATCTTCTATCCCCTATCTGACGGAGCCATCTATAATTTCTGTCATACATGGAATAGCCGCCATCACCGATACGATCTCCGAAGAAGAAGGCAGGCTTCTCCAGCTTGACGCGATCATCCGTTGTGAATGCTGCATCGGTCATAAGCACCCTAAGGGTTGTCATATCAATATTGGAGAGCCTTTTCTGGCGCTCCTGTGACTTGTCAGCAGTCACAGGTACTGTCCTTCGTAGCACAAAGGCCAGATCACGGTCTGCACCACCTACATGTCCAAAGTGGCGCTTCTTGGCGAGCGGGGCAGAAGGGTGTGGTACTGCAAAAGAAAAGGACATTTAATCAGACACATTATCAAAAATGCTAAGTGTCTATAGTCCAAACGCAGAAGAGATACTGGACGCAGGAATTATCAAATCCGCGTCCAGACCTGCGAATCTGCGTCCAAATGCAGAGAGATACTGGACGCAGGAATTATCAAGTCCGCGTCCAGACCTGCGAATCTGCGTCCAGACGCAGAAGAAATACTGGACGCAGGAATTATCAAATCCGCGTCCAGACCTGCAAATCCGCATCTAGGCATAAGACCAGCGGGATCAAGTCCGCGTTTTGCAAACCAAGACTTATGAAAAATCTTTAAGTACTTGGGCTCAGGTGCAAGACTCATCAAAAACCTGCACCTGATGAAAAATCTTCAAGTCCGCGTCCGGACTCTTCACAATTAGAAATATTCTAAGTGAAGAATCCGAAATGCAGGACTCGCTGGCACCGGGTCATCAAACCGCGCCTTGGTTATCAACTCAAAGACCGCGTCTGAGACTGCGTCTGAGAATCAAACACGGTTTATTTTCTGTGTTAATGGTTCTCCTCTAAAAAAAAATATCTTTTTGGGGTTCCATGAACTCCCATAATGATGAAAGCCTAAACGGCGTTATACCTGGGAAAGAGACTGCCTGCGCGGAGGAACCGCCCCTCTGGGCCACGGCGACGGCCGCTCTTGAGGAGGATGCGGTTGGCTTGGTCTTGGGTGCCATTGGTGATTTAGAATCCAGTAATGAAGATGAACAGAGAAAGAAGAACTCTTTTTCTTAAAAACCCTAAACAAGTACGCTCGGAGAAGAAGAGGTATCTCTCTGACTGTTGCCTTTTATAGGCACAAGGATTCGCGAAGATACGCGGCGCGTGGCTCAATTAGTTCTGCAGCGAGTCATCGCTTGACGCGTGGAAGAAATCATTTTGATGATTCGCGAAGATCATGCGCCATGACTCTGCAGCAAGTCATCGCTTGACACGTGGAACAGATCATTTAATGAACCGGGAAATCTGCGCGCCAAAAGGTGAAATCCCGTCGGTTCCCCAGGCCAACTGACAGTGCAATCATAACATGGCACGGATTCGCACCCAACGGTCATGTCTCTTCGATGGACATGCCCCGTCATCACCGCCATAAATGCATTCAAAAAGTCGCGTCTCTCTAAGAAGTTCGCGTCTTTCCAGCCCGGCTGAACATCGCGTCTGCTTTATGGAATATCAGTCGCGTTTCCATTTCCAAAAGACGCACCCCATGAAAGTCGCGTCTTTAAAGCAGTACTATCTCTGCTCTTCAAAAAGAACTGGCGTTCAGTCCTTGCTTCTGCAAATCAGTTTCAACAGTACACTGGCACAAGCAGACGATCGTCCACTCTTGGCTTAAAGCGCGTCCATGACAGACTAAAAGCAATCGGGGAGGTTTAGACTGTGTATCTAGACACTCAACACGATCAACTCTGGTGGCCTCAAAGAGTTCAACAGTACACTCACGAAGACCAACTCCAGATAAGATCAAACCCGGAGCATTAATAGTCCAGTCATAGAGGTGAATTCAGCTAGAGTCCAAAGTATTTCGAAATCCGTCCCAGTTAACTGCGGAATATCGAAAACTTTGGAGGGGGTTCTGTAGGCTGTCTAAAAATCACTAATAGACAAGCCATTAAAAGGCAGAGTTTCAGACTCAAGGCGCGTGGGCTCGACACCCGCGTCCAGCATTAAGGCGCGTGGGCTCGACACCCACGTCTCAGCATCAAGGCGCATGGGCTCAACACCTGCGCCTCAACTTCAAGGCGCGTGGGCTGAAACCCGCGTCTCAGTTATAACCGCCCTGGTTATGGGGCCAGTCGCCGCCCACATAGCGGGGAGGTCAGCCCCTCATCGTGGAGCATTTTTAGGAGCACGTTCACCCCCTTAGGACCTCTATAAATAGCCTCGTTTGCTATGAGGTAGAGGCGATCAGAAGGCAATCAGAGGAGAGTGGCAATTGGCGATCAGCAAGCGACGGGCAATTGGAGATCAGAAGAAAATTAGAAGGCAGAAGGCAATCAGACGACAAGACAGAGACAGGAGAGAGCTCAACTCTTCGTCAAGCTTGCTGCGTACAAGCTACTCTTTGCCTACCTTCTCTTTGAGAGTTTTGGTAGACAAGAGCTGTGCTACTCTTTCTACCAGCCGAAGAGAAGATCCCTGACGATCTCGACGGTCATCCGGTTGATTAGTATCCAATATTGCATATTTTACATCATAACTCCCATGCATATTACAAATAAATATGTGATTTTACTCCTCTTCTCTACATATTTGCAGGTACACACTTAATGGAGAGATATCCAAATAATCACTTAATTAACACTAATTAAGTGATTAATCACGATTAAAGATAAAGCCAAATTCAAATCCAGATCCAGAGAAATCCGCGCAACAAACGAAGATTCTAGATATACCACGTGGCTAACAACCTGTAACTAATCTCCACCAGAAAGTTGTTAGCCACGGACTCCAAAGTGCCGCGCCATGCCGCGCCCCCACCGCAAAATCAGGGCCGTTGGATCTCAGATTTTGCGCCAACAAACTTGGCTCTCGAAGGTTCTCTCCCATGCTATAAATACTCCATCTTCACCTGCGAGCAAGGACTGAATGGAGAAGAGAGGAGATTAGTTTAGTTGTAATTTTCATGTATTTTTCTCTAGTTTTATTTCTTTAGATCCCTCTTCTTCTTCCCTAGAATTCAATGTAAAAGAGAGTGATTGTGAGGGAGAGAGCTTGTGTAATCAAGGATGACAACTTGAAGCAACAAGGATTGATCCATCCTCCTTCCTCTACTTGAAGCTTGGTTCTAGTTTTCTTGCATTCTTACTTGCTTTATTTCACTTCTTGCTTAATTACTTGCAATTTACTTCCATGCTTTGTTTTACCTTTCTTATGGCTTGTTCTAGCTAATTCTTTCTCCATGTACTAGTTTACCACTAGATTTGCCATCTTAACTAACTCAAGTGTGATTGCTCTACTTCATCTTGCAAGTGTATGATCTTCTCTTCTCCGATGGTTAAACCACCGTCTTCCAAGTGAGAAAGCAATTAGGTCAACACGCTAGACGAACCCTACGCCAATGGAGTGACAACATTAGGCACGCATTCGCTATCAAGAAGTCTAGTAAGTCTTGGCAAGCTAGCAAGGTAAGCTAGTCATGGTGTTCTTTCATTCAAGCTTCTTTAAGTTTTCTTTCCTTTTCTTGTGAATAAACCAATCCCAATCTTGATTTCTTTTCCACTTCCACCATGAACATATCCATCCTTTCTTTTAGTTTCTTTTTCACTTAAGTTTATAAGCAAGAGAAGAATACTCGTTTGTTCACTTCACTACCACACGTAAAGCTTCCATCGCGAGCTCTCCCTGAGAATTGACTCGGTATAGTCCTATGCTATAGCGGAGACAAGAAAGGGTACATAAAATACATTTACTACATAATAAGTACACCTTTTCCCGTCTAATCAAAAAAATGGCGCCGTTGCCGGGGAGAGCAACGTATTTTTTTGGTTTAAAGTGAAGTACTAAATGATCCTTCTTCTCTGTTGCAGGTTACAGGAGAAGAAAACAGGAAACTATTCATTGCAGTAACATACAAGTGGACCTGGGACTCTGCTCAAGAAAGCAGAGCCCAGGATCCCTCCAAATTGCCGCGGATCCACGGCACTTTGCCGTGGGAACGCGGCAATAAGGAGTTCACTACTCACCAATTTTCTGCAGGGCTTCTGGTTCTGTAAAATACATCTGTTTCTATATTTTATTTCCTGTATTCTGCATCCTACTCCTGCTTAATTAAAAAACAGTAAAAAGTTGATTGAAATTGCTAAAATTGTTTAGACACTTGCATTTTAGGCACGTGTCTCTTCATTCTTTACTTTTACTGTTGAAGAGTGCTGGAGGCAAGGTACGTGTTTGCATTGCATATTAGACTAGGACAAACTCTTGCTTGATTTTCATGCTTTGAGTGAATCCTTATTACATTTCTTGTACACTTGCACAATTCAATTCTAAGGGCATACCCGTAAATAAGATAAGGGGGGAGGTCATTACCCTTTCCTTAGCCCGAAAATCATTTCCCAAGCACTCACTAACCCAAGCCCTAATTTAATAAAGAAGTAGACGTTGGCCCTAGGGACATCTCGGACTCACTTAGGAGATTATCCTAAGGGGGAAAAGTGTTGGAATTTAACTCTTGCAAAATCGGTGTCTAGGAAAGGGGTTGAGGGCCGAAAGCCCGAAGGTTGCTGGTTACTTAATTAAGGAACGTCTCCGGACGGAAAACCTCCCACCAACCTTACCCTTCCCTGGCTGATTAGCTTGTGGTTAGAGTCTACACTAAACCTCCCGTGGACAGTCTATTTGTTAGGAGTCGTCTAGGTCTAAGTCTACCCTAACTTAGGTTAGAATTTTTTTCTTTTGTTTGTTTGTTTGTTTGTTTGTTTGTTTTTTGTTTGTGATTGTGTGATATGGCTTATAATTACAATTCTTTCCATCCATATGTCACACACACTCCATATTCGGATAATTCCAACCCGGTGTTTTACAATATGCACCAACCACATACACCGGGTTGGCCTTATCCGAATCAATACGACCCATACACCCCATCTAATGATTATAATGTCCAAAATAATTTCAACTCTTCATCGAGTCATTGGGGATTCACTTACCCGAGTCAAATTTTCAAAATCCTTGTCCATTATATTCACCTTGTCCACAATATTCATTTCCTGAGTCCACGTCATACACTCCTTTTTCTGAGCCTCCATTTGAAGACAAATCTGACTTATTAAGGAGTTTAGAAGCTAATTTACAGAGAGCTGAGCAAACTCTTCCAGAACCATTTCCCTCTCCAGTTCCACAGTATTTTCAAGAGTCTTACTCAGTTCCACCATTTCCTAATGAACAACCATTTGTCATGGAAACGAGTAAAGATTTCTTGTGTGAGTCCACTCTTCCATCACCACACATTTTTGACTCACACTATTCACAAACTTTCCAAAGTCAAGATTCCTATACTCCCATTCTAAAACAATCATTTGAAGATACATCAATTCTAGAAAAGAGTATAGACATCTTGCAAGAGTCTATGTTACAATATCAAAAATCACATGCCAAGTCTATCAATAGTGTGAAAGAACAATTGGATAACCTTCTTAGGAAAGAGGAAACTCTATCCTATCAACATTTGACTAATCCAGTTATACCACACTCTATTGATATGACTCAAGACTCTTGTCATCTTGAAAATCCAGATTCAATTTCAGCACACTCACCTGAACTTGTCCAAACTTCAGATCCAATGATACATTGGCAAGTTTTTCATTTCCTAAACTTGAACTTGTCCAAAATTCAAATCCGTTGACATTTTGGCAAGTTTCTCATTTCCTAAAAATGAACTTGTCTGCACTTCTGATCCAATTGACAATTTGGCAAGTTTTTCTTTTTCTGAAATTGAACTGGAACATGATTTTGATCCTGAACTTCCACTTGATGATTCCATATTACTTCCTGATTCAATCATGACTCCGGTGTCTTCACATAATTTCACTTCATTTCCCGAGTCAGTATTGGATCCATTTCCTATCCATTGTGAAATTGAATCACCAATCTTTTATGATCACATAGAACTTGGCCAATTCCATACTTCTGAAAATCCCATTGATAAATTGGCAAGTTCTCCACATTTTATTGAATTACATGAGGAATGTGATCTTGAACCCCAACTTTGTGATTCAATTCTTCTTCCTGATTCCATAATGACTCCGGTATCTTTACCTCACTTCAATCCTTTTCCGGAGCCGACATTGAATCCAGTCCCAATTCACAATGAAGTTGAATCACCCATCTTTAAGGATCATGTCGAACTTGCCCAATTCTACACTTCTGAAGATTCAATTGACATTTTGGCAAGTTCTCCATTTTGTGGAATTGAACTAAATGAGATATGCGACCTAGATTTGCACATCTGTGATCCAATTCAAATCCCTGAATCATTATTGACTCCGGTTATATTACCCAATGTGAGTAACCTTCTAGAGTCAGTATTGATTCCCATCCTTCCTGAACTTGAATCACCAATTTTTGAGTCACATTCCATTGTTGGACAATACATGTGGACTGAGTTTTCATTTCTTGACTTGGACCAAATTTGTGAATTCACTTCGACTCCTGCACCATCACTTGACTTAATTCACTTCCCTGAGTCGGTGTTAGTTCCTGTTCATTCCGAGTCCAAGTCGACCATTCTATCATTTCATAATCCATTCTGGGACAAGGAAGTTGATAAATATGACTCTGAAATTATTAGGAAAATCTTGAAATTAGATGGGGTCATCTACATAATTAAAATAACACATGCATACATCATTCTTGTGGGTCATATTAGTTATATTTTTGGTGGGTTCCTGAAAACCCAAAGCAAAGATTATTGGGCCATGTTTCGTGGACCAATCCGACCACCACCGGAACCACCACCTTAAGGTAATTTTTTCCTTCCCTTTCCATTTTGTTTCATGCATACATATATCATGATGCATTGAGGACAATGCATGAAATAAGTGTGGGGGAGGGTTTACTAACATAGAGTTTTTAGATTTTCTTTCTTTTACACTTCTTTTAAAAAAATAATAATAAAATAAAAAAAATAAAAAAATAAAAACTTTTTGAAATAAGAGACAAAGTTTTGTTCTATTTTAAGAAAATTAAGATGTATCTTAGAGTTTAAGAAAGCCTTAATTATGACATCTTAAGCCTAGTTGAAGTAATAGATCTTGTTTGAAATTATAGGCTAAGTAAGTAAAATTGAGGAGATATTTTTATCTTACATTTTTTGCCTTAGATAATATGCACTTCACACTTACACATTTCTTGGGATGGAAACAAAGACCAAAAATGCCATATATATAAAAATAAAAAGAAAAAATATATATATATATATATATAAATAAAACATCACCTATTAAGCTGGATAATTGTGCCTCAAGAAGCATGATTACTCACGCCTAACGGTGATCTCACTTATTAAGCTGGATAATTATGCCTCAAGAAGCATGATTATTCACGCCTAACGGTGATAATAAATAATCCCCTTTAGTTTCGTGGCCTTTTCTACTCGAGACCTTAAACCCGAGGGATGTTTTTCTCATCTGGTGCCCTAAGACCGTCTGGTTTGGGAGTCATCGGTTAAAGGCTCGTTACAAGGGTAGACTAGAAAGCCTAAACTAAGGGAAGAAAAAAGCATAAAAAAAATATATATAAATAAATAAATGGCTTGATGGTTAGAGTTGAAATCCCAGAAATCTTCACTTACACGGTGTGCATATTATCTAGGTTTTATGAAAGATAAAATATTCAATCCAATTTTGAATTCTTACCTTAATTAAAAACAAGATCTTGCATGGATACTAAGTTTAAGGAAGAATAATTATAGGTGGACTTATGACCTAGGATCACTTATATTTTTGCAAAAAATAGTTCGTAAACATGTCTCTTATTCAAAATGCGTTTTCAAAATACTAACATTTGTCTTCTTTCTTTATGGATTTTGTGGGTATAATCCGCTGAAAACCCTCAGGAGACAACACTCCTCCTCTAGGGTAACCTAGAGGTTCAACGGCTTGTTGCACATGCTCAGTGCAATCGCGTCACCTGCGAAAGTGGTGCAATAAATTGGTAGTTTAGATTTTTCTTTTCTTTTTCTTAGTTTTGCTCGGGACGAGCAAAAGAATAAGTGTGGGGGTGTGATTAGTATCCAATATTGCATATTTTACATCATAACTCCCATGCATATTACAAATAAATATGTGATTTTTACTCCTCTTCTCTACATATTTGCAGGTACACACTTAATGGAGAGATATCCAAATAATCACTTAATTAACACTAATTAAGTGATTAATCACGATTAAAGATAAAGCCAAATTCAAATCCAGATCCAGAGAAATCCGCACAACAAACGAAGATTCTAGATATACCACGTGGCTAACAACCTTGTAACTAATCTCCACCAGAAAGTTGTTAGCCAACGGACTCCAAAGTGCCGCGCCATGCCGCGCCCCCACCGCAAAATCAGGGCCGTTGGATCTCAGATTTTGCGCCAACAAACTTGGCTCTCGAAGGTTCTCTCCCATGCTATAAATACTCCATCTTCACCTGCGAGCAAGGACTGAATGGAGAAGAGAGGAGATTAGTTTAGTTGTAATTTCATGTATTTTTCTCTAGTTTTATTTCTTTAGATCCCTCTTCTTCTTCCCTAGAATTCAATGTAAAAGAGAGTGATTGTGAGGGAGAGAGCTTGTGTAATCAAGGATGACAACTTGAAGCAACAAGGATTGATCCATCCTCCTTCCTCTACTTGAAGCTTGGTTCTAGTTTTCTTGCATTCTTACTTGCTTTATTTCACTTCTTGCTTTAATTACTTGCAATTTACTTCCATGCTTTGTTTTACCTTTCTTATGGCTTGTTCTAGCTAATTCTTTCTCCATGTACTAGTTTACCACTAGATTTGCCATCTTAACTAACTCAAGTGTGATTGCTCTACTTCATCTTGCAAGTGTATGATCTTCTCTTCTCCGATGGTTAAACCACCGTCTTCCAAGTGAGAAAGCAATTAGGTCAACACGCTAGACGAACCCTACGCCAATGGAGTGACAACATTAGGCACGCATTCGCTATCAAGAAGTCTAGTAAGTCTTGGCAAGCTAGCAAGGTAAGCTAGTCATGGTGTTCTTTCATTCAAGCTTTTTTAAGTTTTCTTTCCTTTTCTTGTGAATAAACCAATCCCAATCTTGATTTCTTTTCCACTTCCACCATGAACATATCCATCCTTTCTTTTAGTTTCTTTTTCACTTAAGTTTATAAGCAAGAGAAGAATACTCGTTTGTTCACTTCACTACCACACGTAAAGCTTCCATCGCGAGCTCTCCCTGAGAATCGACTCGGTATAGTCCTATGCTATAGCGGAGACAAGAAAGGGTACATAAAATACATTTACTACATAATAAGTACACCTTTTCCCGTCTAACCACCGGTCAACGGAGAACAAGATTCACTCTCCACCGCCACACGAAGAAACCCAGTATTAAATAAAAGGGGGGATTCAAGATTCAACATCCTCCCTCCCTTGTAACTGGAAGGAAAAGTTGTTTTTGTTGTAATCTTTTCATCTGATTCAAGGAAAATTTTTACAGCATTTTCACTTCTCTCTTTTCCGGCGCGTACAGGGGTCTGCTCTCTTGAAACCTTCCATGCAGAGGAGAAACTAAATTGCCCGGAACTGCTAGGTGTCCAAATCCATGAATTGTCAGGATCTACTCCAGGTCTGATATGGTGTGATGCCAGGTTTTTTTTGTGCCAGAATGAACTTCCAAGTTCCAGAAGCCATTGGGGGAGCAGAGACCTGTCAGGGGTTTTGTGTTGTAGTTCTCCTTCATCCAAGAGGCCCAGACTCCCTCCGTAGTGAAGCATCTTCAGAATAATTTAAGACCAGCTGCAGTATTAAGATCTTATATTCTTCTTATGGCCACTCCCCTTTCATCTTTGGGTTTGCATAGAGAATCCAGCTGCAGGCATGCATTTTGCACTTCCAGATGAAGTTGGCCACCAGTTTCTCCAATGCAAGAGTAGTTGAAGCAGGGAGCTTATAAGATTGCAGCCAGCAGGTCAAGTAGCTGTGGATGACAGATTTAACAAGCTGCACCCTACCTGCAAATGAAAGTGTTTTAGCTACCCATCCCTCCATTTTACCCTGCACTTCTCAAGCAAACAAGAACAATCTCTAGCCTTGATGTAATTTATGGACAGGGGTAACCCCAGAAACTTAGTAGGCAGGGTACCTTCAGGTATTTCTATTAACTCCTTGAGATCATCCTTGTTATGACAAGAATTGGCAAAATAAACTTTACTCTTACCTTTATTGATGTAGAGGCCTGTGTTTAATGACAGTTTTTGGAGAAGAGAGTCCACATTCCTGAAGGAGCTCATCTCAGCCCTGATGAAAAGGAGTAAATCATCAGCAAATAAGAGATGCGATACATGTTGTTTCTGCCTTCTCCTTATAGGATGGATTTTACCAGCTTCTAAAGCAAGTTCCAAATGAATAGAGAGGAATTCCATAGCAAGGACAAGTATATATATGGTGACAAAGGGTCCCATTGTCTCACTCCCCTATTGCTGCCAAAGAAGCCAGTTGGTGTAACATTTATCATAATGGAAAAAGTAGGAGAACTAATGCATTCCTTTATCCAGGTAATTCAAGAATTGGGGTACTTCATGCAAAACATCAGGAAATATATGAATTCTCTATTTAGACTATCAAAGGCTTTCTGAAGATCTATTTTAAATAAGCACATTTATGTCCCAACCTTTTTCTTTAAGTCCCTGATCAGCTCATGTGCCAGGAGAGAGCAATCACTAATATTGCTGTCTTATAAATGCATTTTGGTTGAATGACACCAGATCTCCTATCACTCTCTGAAGCCTATTTGCTAAGAACCTTGGTGATCAACTTATATAGGACATTGCAGCATGAAATAGGCCTGTAGTCAGATAGACTTGAAGCATTGGATGTTTTAGGGATTAGTGTCAGAAAAGTGTGATTCAGTTGCCTAAGTAGTTTCCCTTGGCTGAAAAAGTTGGTAACAACAGCACAAACATCAGAAGACACTATATCCTAATTGTGCTGAAAGAATCCAACATCGTATCCATCTGGACCAAGAGCTCTATCTTGATGCATACTGAATATTGCTAATTTAATTTCATCATAGGTCACCTCCCTTATAAGTCAGGCTTGAGCTTCCTTTGTTAACTGCCTTTTCACTACTAACTTGGCAAAAACATTCCAAAACTCAGTTTGATTGAAGAGTTGCTTGTAGAAGTCTGGGGCCAATTTCTAAGCTCATCATAATTTGAGACTCTCTCTCCAGCTGCATTATATAACTGACTAATGTAGTTCTTTGCTTGCCTTATCTTGACTGCAGAGTGGAAGAACTTTTTCTATCAATTAATTGCAGCTAGCTCTCTCTACTTTATTTCCTAAACTGGTCCTCCTTTAAGGATAGCCAATTAACTAGTATGCTAGCCAAAGGCCCATCACTCTAGTTTTAATGATGATTAATTCATGTAGTTATGTACTAATGATCTTGTGTATATAGTTTCAGATTTTCTATCAACATCTTAGTAAGCGCTTATCAACAAAGGAGTTTGGAGTTAACACATGTAGATTCAAGAGCTCGCGCGTCAAGATCGCATCTAGCACTCGGAGGGAGTCAAGCTCTTTGGATTGTATTTGGATCGAGTCGGCTTGGAGAAGGAGTTCCACAAGAAGAATTCGGTTTGTTTAGATTTAGATTGTGTTTAGATCTTGTGTAAGATAGACTAGTGTTGATATGATCAAGTTAATAAGCATACAAAAATTCATTCGTTGGTTTTCGGTTTTTACCGGTTTTGGATTTCAAATATACATATATATGATTTTCATGAATAGATAGAATCAACAAGTTTACATGATTTAATGTATATTGGATTTCATCTATATACATCTCTACTTCATATATTTGAAAAACTTATTTGATGTTCTATTTCATGTATTTAGAGTTTTGTAATTAACAAAATTTATTTTGGATTTATTGTCAAAAACATAGATATATCCTTTACATATGTATTGGATTCTATTCATACACATATGCTTCAAATGTGTTTCAATATCATGTTTTTGTAAATATACAAGTTTTGGAGAAAACGAATTTTCATTTCAAAATTCAAGTTTTGGAAACACAGTTTTCGGCTTAAAGCTTAATTTTATATCACAAAAATAGTTTAGATAGTTTGTAATATGTGTTGATTTTTAGTCACACATATTTATTCTTAAATATTTATAAGAATGTTTTTTTTTGAAATTTATGAGAATTTATAGGATTTTATAGAAGTGAAAAGATAAGTTTTAATCCCTAAAAACCTGTTTCTGAGCCTGCTGGCGCTCGACCGGTAGGTCGACCGGACCATATGCTTGGTCGACCGGTCGGTCAACAGATGTGCACGAGGACGTGCACAAGGCCAGCCTATACGACCGGTCGACCAGACAGTCGACTGACTGTAACTACCCATCTCTCGGATGGTGCTGGTCGACCGGGCAGTCGAACGATATGCTATGTGTCTTGAAGCTCGGTCAACCAGGCGGTCGATCGGAGGCTCAACGGTCAGAAATATGACCGTCGGCCGGTCGACCAGAAGGTAAAAAATGACCTTTTTGGCTGCCAACGGCTATAATTTTAAGAGCCTATAAATAAGGCTTCTCTCAAGCTGTTTTCAACAAGATTTCTAGAGAGCTTTTCTTTTCATCTTTCAAGTGTTTTGCAACAATTTTAAAAGAGTTTTTGAGCCAAAAAGTTTTATTTTTTATTGTTTTAAAGTGTTAGAAAATCAAAGAAAGAGAGTCTTTGGGAAATTAGTTTTGATCTTTATTTTCATATTTATCTAGTATTTTTCTCAAATATTTTTCTTTCAAACACTTTGTTTTCTCATATTTGAGCTACATATCTAATCCTATCTATAGGATCTTGTTTTTGTGCGGAAAATTGTTTGTGGTCTATTGTGATCACCAAGTGTTGTTTGTGGTTTATTGTGATCACTAAGATTGTAATCTCTTCTTTACTTTGGCATTGTACTATCCCTCTTGTGTAGAGGTGACTATGTTTGAGTTTTGGCTTTGTGCCTATCCCTCTTGTGTAAAGTGATTGTGGTTGAGTTTTAACTTTGTGCTTATCCCTCTTGTGTAGAGGTGATTGTGATTTAGATTTGTGCCTATCTCTCTTGTGTAGAGGTGATCGTGTTTGAGAGAGGAGTAGTATACTCTAATTGTAGAGTTGTAATTCCTCGTGGAGGCCTCTTTATGGAAGGTCCAGTGTGAACATAGTGAAAATCCCTTTGTGTGAAGGCGGAGACGTAAAGCAGTGGCTTGAACTTTGAAACATATCTTGGTGTCTGTGTTTGATCCACTATCTCTAACTCTATTTTTCTTATATTTGCATTGCTTTATATTGCATATATTCATATGCTAGATATAGTTATGTGTGCCCATACTTGTGTTGAACCAAGAGAGCTCCATATAACACCTCAACTCTTAATCTACAAGAATCTCGAGGAGATAGTCCAGAGCCCTTCCAGTAATTTGGCTACACTCTTGGTTACAGATAGTGTGTTGCAATTGAGTTTTTAATTCCGCATTATTTGTCATTAGATAGCTAGTACACCTGTTCACCCCCTCTAGGTGTATTGCAACTGGTATCAGAGCCTACGCTCCTGATATTTAGTTTAACCACCTAGGAGTAAGATCTTGGATTGCTAATCAATATTTGCATTTGCACACATATATTTATACGCTCATGGATTTGCTTGCCCCTCTCATGAAAGATGCTACCAACATTGATATTTGGAAAGTAAGATGTCCATGTGCCTTAAAACCCTAAGATTGCATGTTTACATTGCCAATATCAAGAAATCTTATCTTAGTAATGTATATCCCTAAGTAAATAATACTGTATTTTTATTTTATGTATTTATTAATTATTATTATAGTTATTAGTATATAATTATTATTATTATATTATATTATTGTTGGTACCATTATTATGACGGTTACGGTTGATTACTATTATTAGTACTATTATTATAGTATTATTATGGTAATCTATTTTGTTACTAATATTATTTTTTCCATTTTCTTGTTTCCTGCTCATTCCCATTACTCAATACCCATTAACTTTGGACCATCCCCATCTACCCATACCCGATTATCCATTAGACCCAAACCCATTCAAATCCTAACTTAACTAACAAATCTAAATCCTAACAAATAATATCTTAATCCTAAATCTAATCTAAATCCTAACTCCAAATCTCAATCGTAACAGCTCAATCTCCCACCAAATCCTATAACCTAACTAATGAATCAAATCATATCCTAACCCCCTTTCATAATCTCCCTTCCCTATCAACACAGTTCGGCCCCCTAACATGGCTGACTCCATCTCTCCAGTGAGACCCGGCAACATCCCGCTCTTACCGATCCACCATCTCCTTCCCATCTCGCGCACAACCACACACACCTCCCCGTGACACAAGGCCCTCTATTTGCCGAACTTCTGCACCAACACCACCCTCTCATTACCTGAGCCCCAGGCCGCCCCTTCCCCAGGCCGCCCAACTTTTCACCGCGGCGCCAGTAGCAGCCGCAGTAAGGCCCTGCCGCCTCCTCCCAGATCTATAGAACTAGCACCTGCTCCCCCTCCAACAGCCCAACCCCAGCAGCAGATCCAAGCAACCAGCAGACCTGGACGCCTCCTCTCCACTGCTGCTGCGCCCCTCCCCCTGGCCGCGCGTGGTAGAGCCCAGCCCTGATCTGCCGAGCCCAGACCAGGCCAGCGCCCTCCTCCCCTCCTCGACAGCACCACTAGCAGGGCGCAGCTTCCCCTGGCCGCGACAACAGCGAGCCCTCCCCTGCTGTCCAGCGTAGCCTGCAAACAGAACCAGGATCTCCCACTGTTGGCAGCTGGATCTCCTCCATGCCGCGCAGCCAGCAACAACAATGACAGCACTTGCTCGAGCTCCAGCAGCGAATCCGGCCGGCCGCCCCTAACACCAGCAGCCCCTTGCTGTCCTTGTCCAGCGCGCACGCACCAGGGCTTCCCCCTCCTTGGCCGCCTGCTCCCTTCCGCCCAACAACCGCAACAGCAACACAGCATCTCCAGCTCCTCCAGGCAGCACACCAGCGCCCAGATCCAGCAGCAGTTCAGCAGGCGAGCATCCCCTTCCTCCATGCACAGCAGCCCAGGCAGAAGCTTCCTTGCATGCCAGCACCCCACGGTGCATCCCATGGCCGTGTGCAACGCCCGAGCACCAGCAGTCCGTCGACTCGTCCGTTGAACACCGGCGTTGTTCGTGAGATCCACCGTCATCACAGAACGCTCCCGTGCCCCATGATGTGAGTGTCCCCATTTTCCTCTCTATTCATTTAACAGTATGTATGTGTTACATTAATTGCTATGGTGATTAATTATGTGAGTTCCTATCTCCATCTTTTCTCTGCACAATCAAATGTATGTATGGGTGTGTGTGTTATGGGTCAGTTCATAGACCTATACTTGTTTTAGATAAGTATATGGAAACTAATAAATGGTTATGGGTTGATTCTTGTTACATAGGGTGTACATGTTCGAATCTGATCCTTATTACTAAGTTTGCACGGTTTATGATGTTTCGAATGCTAGTAAGATAGTAAAGTTTGCTATTTGAGATTTATTCAGTGAGCTTTCAGTATTGGAATTGGGTGCAAGTGTCGAAGTATTAGAATATTAAACAATATAGATCAATGGAGTTTTTACCTCATCAAGCACAAATAATTTGGGTCTATTAAGTATGTGGATAAATGAGTGGACTTCGTAGGAATCATATAACAAACATAATCCTTCTTTACTTGTAGATAACATAGAAAAGAATTTGATTGGATGTTGGGGATTCATTTTAAATAGGATGTGGAGATACGTGTAGGTGTTTTCCCAATAATAGCATGCAGGTTGAGGTATTAGTCGACTTGCACCTTATATTAGTCAACTAATACATATATTAGTCGACTTACCTTGCCCTATAGTCGACTAGGTTCCCTTTTAGAATAGTTGTCGACTTTCTGTTTGTCGACTGTAACCAACCCTAGTCGACTACCCCATTCCCTATAGTCGACTAATAACCTACTATAGTCGACTGCAATTTCTTGTAGTCGACTAATATCCTATATTAGTCGACTTATCCTAGCTGTAGTCGACTATGTGTTTGTCCTGTAGGTCATGTACTCTCTGTTTCTGGCTAGTACTCTTGTTAGTCGACTTGCATTCTATAGTCGACTAGTACTCCTATACTAGTCGACTTATAATAGCCTTAGTTGACTAGTTGCTGTTCTGAAGGTTGTGTAGCCTCTGTTGCTGACCTATACTTATATGTTAGTCGATTTGCCTTCCTGTTAGTCGACTAGTACCCTTTTATAGTCGACTTATTAAATTGTTAGTCGACTAACCCTACCCTAGACGACTTGTTCCTCCCCCTAGTCGACTAACTTTAGTCTGGCGGCTGTTCATAGATCTTTTATGGATTGAGAACCTTACCCTGGGGCTATGATATTGGATATAGATGGATGAATATGATTTGAGAAAAAGATATGGTTGGATTGACCTGACCTGATAGATCTTAGATTTATCTCTGATATGTTACTCGACTTTGGGACCTTATGTTTGACCTTGATAGAAGTAAGAGTGTGTGATGACCTTGATCAGACTGGAGTGTGGAGATCTGAATAGAAGTGTCAGAACATTTGTTATTTCAGTTATTGAGATGTGAATATATTGATGACTGAGGATCAGAGCTGATTGATAGGGTGAGAGAACTGATCACTAATTATTGATATATTGAGACGGTGGTTTATTAGCCAGACTACTCGATACGGATTGATACTCGATGTTCATGATGACTATGAAATTATGAGCTGGCAGATTTATTAGTATTGTATTCAGTATAAGTATGAGATTTTGGTATGGTATATATGTGAGATTATATATTGACTAGAGGTGTCTAGACTGTTACTGTATTAATTCATGTACTGAAGTACTGGAAAATGATTGTTTGACCGTAACACCCTGTACAGTTCTATTGTTCATCGTATACACGGTTACTTTATTGGTCACTGTTACTGATATTGTTCATCGTGTATACGATTATTGATTGACTGTTACTGTACTTATATTGTTACCGTCACTGTATCGTCCCAGTAATCGAAATAACATGGATATTGATTGTTATAAATAATACTAACGAACTGACTGTGCACCTGACATCTTTTACGGGACCTTGGCATGACATATTACTGCTACCTGACATCTAGTACTCCTGTATCCCTGTACTCATGTCCCATGCACTGTTACCTGGTTAATAGCACAGTTAGACCGGCATCTGGCGGAGCATGCCGCCTGGTGTCGGGATGAAGAGGATGTATCCCACAATCGTGCTAGCGTCTGGTGGATCATGAATTGAATTATTTGAATGAAACACATTGTGTTATGCCCTGAATTGATACTCTGCCTTATGACATATGACCATACACATGACCAGATTATATACCAGACTAGTGACATATGTTAGGTACACATCTTGATATCAGTTATTTGTTTACAGTTATTTTACTTGTCTTTATCTGCATGCTTATTCATGCTATTGTTATTTAGTTGTATTTTATCATGTTATTTAGTGTTTGCAGTTAGCGTTATTATTTATGCACATTATGATATGCACGAGTTCTCCTCTGTACACACACACTCACCAGGTCGCTTTCTGACGACCCTGGATTTGCACGTCCAGATATTGGACGCTTTGTTTCTATTGTGCAGGTGTTCGATTATACGGTACGCTTTGTGAGGAGCTGAACCCCTCCCTTTGATTCTGATTCTTGCCTCTTTTTATTCCTGTTTTTATACTTTTCTTGATTCATGCATATCAGATTCAGTCTCTATTCCAGTGCTTTTTTTTATATGATATCATGCATGGATGTCTATATGAGATA
>JAVJIF010028998.1:0-10380 GCA_038442645.1 Agave tequilana
AATTGTCCAAGTATTATAATAGTTCATACAATTAGAAAGTAGAGACCAGTTTGGCACAACTAAATTGTCCTTTATACAAAAAAAAGTGACTCCATCCCTTCTTGATATTGAAGAGCTCCAGTTCAAAGTTATTCTTATTCATTCACTCATATCCATTACCAATTCTGTCAAATATGAACAATGATCTTATTCTGAGCAACATATTATCTAAATTCAAAGCCACTGCTGGAAAACAAATATGAAAAGTATACCTTACTACAACATGATCTGAATCTTACTCATTTTCATTAAAGTGATTTTATTTTGAGCAATATGCATGTCCAGTTCATATTCACTACTTGTAAACAAAAATGAAAATGATACCTCCTCAAACATGTTTCAGATCCATTGTGCCTCATCACCCTCCAGCAATCCTCACAAGTTATAAGTCTTCCTATAATCCATGGTGTCATATTGCCACCTTATGCCACTATACATAGCCAAAAGTTACTTCCAGGTCACCAACAATTTACTGTCAGACAAAAATATCAAAGTCCCAACCTTCCAGTCTTCCATTGCAAATTTCACCACTCTCTCTTAACTCTAAGCTACCACTAACAAGTAAAGCTCAAATATCGACATCAATTGTCCACTATTTTGCGTGGATGGTCAACATACACAAGAGATTTTCAGAAGAATAAGACATTCATACGAAATGTGGGGCAGGCTGCATAAAGTGTTTTTTTTTTTTTTAAACTAGAAATGCGAGAGAGTTTTTAAACTGTTAACAAGGCTAAAAATGCAGTCAGACCCCCGTCTGGAACAAGGACATGCATTCAAAGAATAAGAAACTAAGCACAACACAAATGGAGTTCTCTTGTTTGACGCTTGACTCAAACCAACAACAATCAAAATTCTATTCTGCCAATGATTTCGTGCCCATGCCACTCAATGTGAACATCCTTGTGTAAGAAGCCAATTTTGCAGATTAGCCCAACAAGTTTGCACTTTACGTTTTTATTATTTATTCCCCCACCCCTCTTGCTAAGAGGAATACCATAACCAGCACACTAATGGTTGGTTGTTGTAGGTAAGAAAAAAGAGGTTTGAGTGGGAGTTAGAGAAAATAAGAACACGAAGATCTAGCAGCTGTGTTTGAAGGCTTACTAAATTAGACTCACATTGATCCCGTGTGCCTAGAAATGTACCAAGAAGGCTCCCCCACTTTCTCTAGTTGTCTGGATCCAAGAATTCAAGAACCAAAATGGGAAGGCAAAGTGAGCAAGAAACTCAAGTTACAGGCCAATCCAGTTTCTTTAGTGCTGGGTTGCTAAAACAAATAGGATTTAATCATATCTTTATCAGGACACATTCTTTTTCTTCTATGAACTGACATGATTAAGCGGTTCTGGACCCTTTTGGTTTCTTGCAGTTTTTGATGTTCTCTTTCACATGGGGATGAATATTCCACAAGTGTTTAGAGTTTTCTTTTGTAAGTTTTGGATATGACTCTAGAAAGAACCTATTTGGAGGCTTCATGTTCTCATATCTCAAATATCTGCACTATTCCAAAAGATTTAACCACGGTTTAAAATCTCAAAATTGGTATCGGTCAATAATTTTAGTGTCAGTATCGCCAATTTCGGGTCGTCAATATCGGCAACAATGGCTATATCGGCAATATCGGTTTGAATTTGGCTGATACTATAATGTTAATATCGTATCGGGTAACTCAAAACCCGATATATATCGGAATCAACTGATATTTCAAACCACGGATTTAACTATTCTCTAATTTCTTAACAGATGTTTGAGTTTCTTTGTTGCAAACTTAGATCTCTTGATTTGATTTATTTTTTATCATGTAGATCAATTCTTCGGTCTTTCTAACACCAGATGCATCACAAATCAATCTTATTATTAACCTACATAAGCATTAAATAGATATAATATATCAATGTTGTTACAAACAACATTTAAAGAAAATATGAAAAACACTGATTTAGATGTTAACGAGCCACGGAATCTTCTGTTCTTTTTGTGCAATTGCAATGTTTCATATCTATGTCAGCATGTCCATGTCCCCAGGTTCATAGTTTGTGATTGGTAACATAGTCTAATGTCATAGTGAATGCTGAATAATTTTAAGTTGTTCTATAAGCACTTATTGACTGCTGCTAAGATGACAATACGAATTTTACCTAATAAATGGATGTGGCACTCTTATCTCTTCCGAAATCTCCCCCCCCCACCCCCCCCCCCCCCCCCACCCCCCCCACCCCCCCAAAAAAAAAAAAAAAACTACAAAAACAAACGCTAAACAAAATGGAACAGGGAAAGGAAACTTCACCGACTTCCATGAATGGATTTCTGCATCCATTCGTGCTGAATATCTTTAGCAGGTTATGTATCCTTCCATTACCATAGCAGTTGTACAGGTTTCCCAGGTCATTAGGATTTGCTTCCATATCAGCTAGAAGATCTAGGGATACGAGTCTAAATCTCCACGAATGCTATGTTCATAACAGTAAATTTAGGACATGGCTTTTAAGAAATTAACAAAGACATAATAGATGTCAATACATGTGCCTAGAGGACATCCTTGAAAAGAGTAGCTAATTATACATTTGAAACAGCTAGATTTGATGAATGACACAACTCTCTTTAAGGCACAAAAAAAAAATTTATTTAGGTGCATGTTGACTAAATCAATGTTCAATAATACCAAACAATAACTTGCAATACGTCACTAATAAAGGTGAATGTACAAATTTGTATGTGTAAAACAACAAACAAAACAGAATAACAATTAAAAGAAAACAAAGAAAATAAACATCGATTGTAGGCTGTATCTACGAATCAGTGAACTGACCTTTTCTTCAATTAAATTTAGCTCATCAGCGTCACAGAACTGTCTATAGATAGTCTGTATAGCAATTTTCTCATGTGTTTCCTCTTCTGCCAAAAAGATCGACAGAAAAGGAAGAATTTTAGATCAACTAGACAACTACAGAATTCTGGAAATGGATTCAACAATCTGTTTGGCTGTTTCTACAAACAATATACAGTTTGAGAAGGACAGAGAAATCCAAGGGTCTGGAATGAATTAGTAAAAATGAACCATAGAACCACAACATATAAGAGGAAGCTCCAAACTAAACCAGTCAACATAATGTGGACCTTCTTTTACAGTATTGCTCCAAATCAATGGACATGTAGTCATTCCATGAATAAAGCAGAGAAAGCACTCCAACCAAAGAGCTTGGCCATTCTTGTTAGAAAGGCTCAGTACCAACCAAATGATCATGCAGTAAATGTTGCCTAAGAATGATCAAAAGCACTTAAACATAAAATTGGTTTCCAATAAATAAATGTCAAAATAGGAAAATGCTTGTTTTTTAACTGGTGTTTAAAATAACGATAATATAACAATAATGTTTTTCCCTTGTTATGTTAACATGGGTTATAATGTAACGCATAACGTAAGTTACATGATTTAATATTTATTTAATAAAAATAAATATATATCTATATTTAAGAATTTTTATACATAGAAAAATAATTTTAAAAAATTAAAAAAGATATCAAAACAATATATAACACATTTAACAAGTATCGCAATAATTTTTAGCAAGTATCGCAATAATTTTTAGCAAGTATCACAATAATTTTTCACATTCACAAGTTATAATAAGTTCGCATGCATAACAAATTTCAGAATAAGTTCACAAGCTAGATATGCAAACATAAGTCATAGTCATACAAAATAAAGTAATATAATATCCTGAAATAAAATCATGCCCTAATTTCTTCTATTATGACTAAATCATCCTCCTCCAAGATGTATTCAGCATCCTTCGGATCGATATTATCCGTATATTCATGTGGCGGATCTGAAATTTTAGCCATGCTATTCAATCTACACAAACAACAATTCATTATAATTCATATTTGAATTATTCCATGATATATATTCAGTTCTCAAATAATGATAATTGATTTATTGTCATTGTTCATTTTTAGGTCATGAAGCAAGAAAAAAATAAGCATCCCAAAGGATCAAATTTCAATCACAGTCGGCAAATTGCAGTGAACAAAAAAGTAGCTGAAGAAAGCACAATTCAAGGGAACAAATTGCACTTATAAAAAAATCTCAAAATTGAAGCAAGTACAATCCTAAAATTGAAGCAAGCACAATTTAAAAAAATATATTTAATCTTTCTAGTCAAAAATTCAGCAAGCAGACTCGCAAAATTGGAAGCAAATCTTTCTATTTAATGTAAAAAAATAGTCAACATGTAGAGTGATCAATTACCTTCAAGATTTGCTTGGTTGCAGTAGCAGTCGCCCTCACCGTCAATTGAAAAGAGGTCGAGAAGAGAGGAACTGAGGTGCTCCGATGTCGTGCGGTTCCTCGTTAATTGAAGAAAGATCGGCGACGAGTTCCTCATCAATTGAAGAGTCGTGCAGTTCTTCAATTTTTTGGAGTGTTACGACGGCGAGTTCCTCGTCAATTGAAGAAAAGATCAAAAAGAGAGAAACTGGGGTCCCTTGATACTCACCGATAAGAGAGCTGCAATTGAAGAGGAACTATAGAGAGAGGAGGCGCACTGTTTTAAATATCGACCGAGATATCAACTGATTCTCGTTTTTTGCTTGTTGTTGATACGATATGAGAAAATCGTTCGCCCATATCGTTTGCAGTAAAAAAACAGTAAATCGCCCAATATGAGTCAGCGCAAAATCAACCAATATGGATTTATTTTAATTGGGTTCGTTTTTTGAGCCCATCAACATTGAACCCAAACCTGATCCATCACCCAACTATATAGGTGCTGTTTGCATCATTATGGCTCGATAAAAATCGAGCCCTAATTTTTCCCCTCCGTGAATTGACGGCGACGACGCTTAATTTTCTAGTAAGTAGATTATTCAACTTTTAATCTTATATTTTTCAATTCTATAAAATAACTTATTTATTACACAACCCACAACTGATGCAAATGTACATTATTTTTTCACCGTCTTTGCATGCATATTACATCATTTTTATTTGGTAGATGATATCTAGACACTAGTTATCAATATTTCATTATATATAGTATCTAATATAAACGCCCGATATGCGCATGTATCCCCAATATCTCCCTCGATATCTGATATAAAAAAATTTCATCCGACACAATCCTGATATCCGATATTTAGAACCTTGACCGCACGAGAGAGTTGTCATCGCCTGCAGAGAGAGGAGGAACTTGGGTGCTTCGATGCTTCGTTCATTGTCATCAATTTAAGGTTTCATGTCAATTTAATCTGGAGAGAGAAATCATTTCGTGTTTTATATTTAACAACCCATATAAATAACATGAGTTACGAATGTTATGTTATTTTCGTAACATAGCATTTGTAACGCTCAAAAAAATGCTCACTACTGGGAACTGTATTTTTTGCGAGTATTATATAACAGCCAGGTATCGTAATGTCTGTAACGCGTAATAATGCTTTGCATAACGCATTTTTTAATACATTGTTTTTAACTACATGGGAGGGGACCGTTTGGGAATAGGATTTAAATATATGATTCCATCATTAAATTTAGATAAAAACAGTTAAACATATGATGTAGTAGGCTTCCTCACATGTATAAAACTTTAGCTGGTGCATGATTACGAGTAGCTTATCATATATCATTATGTTAAGGCTATGCGTTATTTTCAAGAAAAAATAGAGTCAAAGTAAGCCAAAGAATTCCCAATTGAATAAGATTATTATGGAATCAAAAAAAATTTTATTTCTTAGTGATTTCTTAGTGTTCTTGAATATATAATACACCTAAATAAATTCTAAAAATTGAAAAATAGAAAAACACCGAGGCCCCAAGGCACTAGTCCTGCCTAGGCGCTAGTCCCCAGTTCCAGCGCCTAGCACCGCTTATCGCTTTCTTAAAAATTAATATATTTTTTCGGTGTTGGGTTTGGCCGAACCACTCATATCATTGTCTCTTGTGTTTTCTTCTATGTTTGCTATAATCTTGATGTGCTTGAAGTCCCATGAAAGGAAGGGGATCTAGCCTCCACTTAGTTCATAAAACTTCAACCATGGTGTGTTGTTTATTGATTTATCTAAGCAATTTGTATACATCTATTTAATTATCGTTCATAGATTTACTTCCCCTTTATTTTAATAGTTTGGTAGTACTTAAGTTTAACAGATGATTAGCATTATTTAGATCACCAAGATTTTTACGCAAATTTCAAATAAATTTCTACATATAATGATTAGATTTTACAAGAGTTTAGTTTATTTATGAAACCTATTCTGTTGCAAAAGCATATAGCCTGGTCTTCCTTTCTCGGCAGGGACTCTACCCACCAACTAACATGAGACGAGGATTATTTGCATGTCAATAGGCATCAAGGTCGATACCAGACACTAAATAGAGTTGAAATGGTCTTAGGGTTGTGCTTTCATGATTTCATCTACCTCAAATTGATACTACAAGCAGATTGGTTGTCATTAGTGTGTGTGTGTGCGCGCGCGCGCGCGTGCAAAACCAACAAAAAGGGGACCTTTGTTGAGGGGTGGACTTCATGTTCTTTGTCCAATCATGGTATTTTGCTGAGCATAAGCCTTTGTAAAGCACATTGAGCTATATGGAATACCTCCACAAGGCATGTGCATGATAACATCCAAGAAATGAGGAGCTTATGTGTCATTGAACCTAAGTCCATAAGGTCTCCAAGCCCCTATAACGATTATGGCGTGGGAATTGAAGATCCTTATATTTTATGGCATTCGTATTAGGTCAAACAACATGTAGAATTGTGAGCCCAATACCCAAGTTTGGATCAGAAAAACAATCACCAAATCTAGTTGAAAAAAAAGCACAGGCAAGATGAGGGATGAGGTGGTGGGACTGGTCTCTCCTACTGAGATGAAAAGGGTTGTGACAATGATCACAATAGTGACGATACTCGTGACAATTGAAACACCTGGGTGTATTATCTCTAGCCATGAAAGACGACAGGCTATAGCTGAAGCTGAAGACGAGGCTCTTGAAGTCAAAGGAGAGGATTGGTGCAAGCACCATGTAGTGTTCTAAATATCCCCGATATAACCCCGATGTTGCGCCGATATTGCGTTTACGGCACCTAGCCGCAATGATTTGGCACATCCAAACCGATATAGCGATTTTCACTCAAAATCGCCGATAAATCGGCATGGACCCGATATATCGGCCGCAATTTCGGCGATTTTGGACCCGATATAGCGTTCACACTCAATTTCTAAGTTAGATATTTGGGTAATTCGAGCGATGTGGTAATATGACATTTGTGAAGATTCTACACTTGGATAGTGATTATGCATTTATAAGCTTAATGCAAGTTTTCGAGTTAAGTATATCTTAAACATATAAGTATGATGTTTTATGTAGCTTTATATAATTTATGCATATATTGTCTTATTGAGATGCAATTTAAGACAAGAAGATATGTATATTTTACAGTCCGATTTTGACATCTGATTTTTGAAAATATCCCCGATATGTCCCCGATATATCCCCATCCCCGATAAATTTTCCCTGCCGATGTAGCCGCTGTGGTCGCCATTTAGAACACTGGCACCATGGGAGACAGAATAGCTAGACTTGATAGAGGTAGAAACCCAAGAGGTTGTGTTGGTGCATTTGAATTGATTTGAAATCTGTGTGGAAAAAATAGTGGTGATGCACGTGATAAAAACTTTGTACAAGAACAGGAGCCCAAGATGCCTAACAAAGACATAGAGAAAAGTAGAGATAGATTTACTCAAGAGGTTGTGTTGGTGCAAGCGCCGTGGGAGACAGTTAGAATAGCTAGACTTAATAAAGGTAGAAACCCAAGAGGTTGTGTTGGTGCGTTTGAATTGATTTTGACATCTGTGGGGAAAAAATAGTGGTAGTGCATGTGATAACTTTGTACAAGAACAGGAGCCCAAGCCAAAGACAGAGAGAAAAGTAGAGATAGATTTACTCTTCAAACAGCTTTTAAGATAAATATGGGGAGAGGGAGAATCTAGGAGATCTGTGTCACCAAGTCCTTCAACAAATGGTTGGTCACCAAGATAAACGACTTAGTAGTTGGAGTTTGGTTCTTTGCATTAGTCACAGGTAAAAAGGGCTAAACTTCAAAGGACAATACGGAATCCATGGTACGAGTCTAAATCTAACTCGTTTATTCCTGGTCATGTAGGAGGGGTTTACTGTCTACCCGGATCCAAATCTAGATCCCTTTAGTAAACAGGCCGAATAGGATCCATTTGTTTTCTATCCATATAAGATCAGACCCGTTAATATATATATTTGACAACTGTTACCATTGGATTAAAACCCAACAATTCAAATTCACTCTCTTATATAAATATGCCAACATACTCTTAACCCTAATCTCTTTATTGTGTGAGCCTATGTCGCTTCTCCCTAAGTTAAGGAACACCACTATCTTCTTTCACTATCAAGTCCCAACCATTAACCCCACGGCCTTATCCTCCTCCAATTGTAGCGCCACCAACCTCCGCTTCCTCCAAAATCTGAGCCTTTCCTCTAACCCTTTGTCTCGATCGCCACTTCCACCAACAACTTCCCCAATAAGCGTCTTGCGTCTTTTTTCATTCTCTCTTGTTACATTTCCATGGTTTGAAGCACTCGGCAACACTTTCCTTCCTTCAATGCTAATAGTTACTGGAGCGGCCGAATTTTGGCGAACTGGTTCATGTGTTTCAATGTTGTTTTTCATAAAGGAGAAACATCAATTTGTGTTTTCTTTCAGCTCCTTTTGCTTTAGTTCTACTATAAGTTAATCTAGTACACAATAGACTGCAACTGCCTACTTACTGAAGTCTTACTAAAAGATCACAACTGCTTACAAAAGCCTACAGGAAGTTATTGCTAATCTTCAAGCCCTGGAGTTCTCTTTGAGAAAATTAAGCAGATTTTTTTCTGAGTAAAATTTTGTACGTGTTGACTGGTCAAGTTTGTTAACGGTAACTCTATATTTAGTAGGAGTCAAAGTTGAGTGCTTCCAAAAAGAAAAGAAAAGGTTAAGTGGATCACGTAAATAAGTCATACTCGTTTATAAATAGATATGAATTTGGATCCACTCCCTCAAACCCAAACGGCTTTTATCCAGATTGGGTTATATTAAACAAATTTGGATCTGGTTTATGCAAAATCATATTCAATCTGACGTGTTTACAGGCCTACTCTGAGTTCCAAAAATATCATGATGAAGAGAGAAAAAAGATGAAAACACTTGAAAGAGGCCTTTGTAGAGGGATATTATTCTTACATAAATACGGTTTGAACCTCTCTCGACAATCTTCTTCCTTGTTGACTCTAACCAATAAGAGGTATGATCGAACCCCAAGGCGTCTCCCAAGATAAGAGGAGGGGTTTGATCTAAGATGACCCACCTCAACCATTAGACTGTTAGGAATCTTTGGTAACTGTTAAAATATATAAGTATTACCCTCAATCATCACCACAATTTCAGAGGTTAGGTGTAGTGACATGCATCAACATTCTGATGTTGGCAGCACTTCGAGCATCTTTTTCCTTTTTAGTTTTTGATGGACAAGCTCTCGATGTCGTACCATCGTGAGTTTCGAGGGGAATGTTAAAAATAGTAGTAATTAGTTAATTAGTAGAGTTATTTGATTATAGAGTCCTAATAGAATTGGAGTCTTAGTAATAGTATGAGTCATAGTTTGAGTAGGATTTCATTTTGTATGGGTCTTTATAAAGAGGAGATTGCTCATGGTTTTTATATTTATATTTATTATATCTTGTAACTCTTATGGATTTCAATAAAGATGTAGCCTTTTTGGAGTTTATGAGTAACCACTGGGATGGACGAGAGAGGGAGAAGGGAAAGCTTTGACATGACCCTTAGGAAGAACTATATATCTATTCTAGGGATTTCACGAGTTACATATGAACCCCACTTTGGATGTATTGTAGTAGTTTTGGTTGTTCTTTAATGTGAATTATATTATATATATATAATGTATATATATAGACTTGTGTAGTTCCAGAAGGATTCGAGCCCGAATCTTTCCCACTCAAATACCAACATCCGATATTCAAATACAAGATCCACTCCATTGAAGTTGATTTATATTATCTAAAGTAACTAAAAATCACAAATCAAGTGTTTTGAATATTTTTTCCCATCAATCAAGTAATGCAAAATGGACAACCGAAAGTAATGAGTTGGTTAGATTTATGGCTTTAGACATATAAATTCTCGATCCGGCCATTTGATCATGATCTAAACATTTAAAAACCCTACAAACCAATTTTTATTAGGTTTCAAATTTTCTACACGTTAAACTAACCAACTCCCTATTTAGGCTGTCTGTTTT
>JAVJIF010028999.1:0-81486 GCA_038442645.1 Agave tequilana
TGGATAGAAGATCGGGTCGTAGCAATTCTGGACCAGCATCGAATGGAGCAGCGGAGAGAATGTCGATATACTGAGAGTTATCCAGCTGATGATGGAGAACCGCAGCAGCAGACAGAACTTCTCCGGCAAGATTGACAGCTCCAAAGGGACAGAGGCCGGGGAATATATCAGATTTCAGACGGCTGCAGCCAGCTATATTCACGGGTGAAGAGAAACCCCTGGATGCTGAGCATGGTTGACCGACACATCAGACTTTGGAATGCAGCCAGAGTACCAAGGAGAATCAAGTGGAGGTCGCCAAGATCCATTGAAGGATGTAGCTAGAACTTGGTGGCTAGCTGAGGAGGCTAGATGGAGAAGCCTGTCACTTGGGACACATTCTCCAAGAGTTTCTACAGCAGATTCTTCCCTGTCACTGCTCAGAAGGACATGGAAGAGCAGTTCATCAGACTTCAGCAACGGGAGAAGTCCGTGGATGAGTATGCTGCGGAATTTCTCCGACTCAGCCGCTTTGCTCCGTATATGGTGACGGATGAAGAGAAGCGGGCAAGCAGATTCCAGCAGGGCTTACAGATGGATATCCAAGTCTTCTTAATGCCCCAGCAGCTGAAGACTTATTCAGAAGTTCTCACCATAGCTCGAGAAGTAGAGCGTGGACTGGAGAAGAAGAAAGCGAACCAGATGAGGAACCAGGCCAAGAAGAGGCCTTTCCAGTTGACGGATGAGGAGGATGCAGATAGGGCAACCCATGGCCCGGTGATGAAGAGACCATTCCAAACTCCTCTTCCTCAGATCACATGCAATTTCTGCCACAGGCCCGGACATTATAGGAGAGATTGTCGAGTGGCCAATGGATTATGTTTGGCATGTGGGGGCAGGGGGTCATGCATTAAAGGACTGCCGTTTCAGAAGGGTAGGGAATACAGCACAAGTTAGACCAGCTCTTCCAGCCCCAGTGCATCCAACCCAGCACTTCCAGCTCCGCCATTGAGAAGGGATCCGGAACCTGTTGACCGAGAGTTCCACTTCCGCCCCAACGGTATGATCATCAACAGAGGGGAATGAGAAATAGAGCAGACCAGGGTAGAGGTCAAGTTCACATCATGGCAGCAGAGACCCTCAGGCGATGCAGCAGAGTGGGAACCTGTATCCAGACCAGGAACCTTAGGATATCATGGTAACCACTACCCAGATCTTGTATTTGAGTGGTTATCATTCTAAATATTTTCCCTTATCATTCTATCATTGTTCATCCTGGTCCTTTCTGTGTTTATCTTATCCTTGTTTTGGTTTTTCGGATCTTTTGATTCACCCTTGTCCCCTTTGTGTTCAATTTGCCTCTTAACGAAATTGCGAGGACGCAATTTTTTGTAAGGTGGGTGGATTGTAATACCCCGTTCCCGGAATACGTACTTAGTTGCGTATTTAGATTTTCCGATCGTATTTTTCGATTTACCTTCTGTATTTATTCTGTATTATGAATTCCTTATATGATTGTTTTGTCTTGGAATTGGATTCGTGGACTCGGAGACAGCCCTAGTCTGAACCGAAGGCCCGATCATAGTATATTATTCGATTTAGTCTTTCTGATGTGTAGATTTGACCGATTTCAGTTTCAAATATTATTTTCCAATATATTAGATTTTCATGATTTTCTAGATTTTTCTTGAATTAAATTGAATTTCTTCAAAACCGGTGTCGGCCAGTGCCGCTGACCGATTCCTGGATTTTTAATTCTCAAACAGTTTGAATTTCATGATAGTCCTTTAGGCTTTATTCCTTAGAATCATATTTTCTACCTACATTCTTTTTCTGAGGATTTTATGATTTTATGAAAATTCATCGAGTCGGTAGGTAACTGATTCCGGGATTTTTAGTTTTAAAACTATAAAGTATTTCTTAAAACGGATTTCACTATGAGTCTTCATATATTATTATTGATTTTTGGTAAATTTGCGAGTCGTTCCGAGATACTTGAATTTCGGACGATTTCGGTATTTTCGAAATGTTTTCCGTATGCTCGGCTTAAACCCGGGAACTTGTCTTTTCAATATTTTTATTTTCTAAGTCCAAGAGAAAATCTTCTCTTTATAAATTTCTTTTCCTTTTTCCTTTCTCCTTATTTCTTTCCTTCCTCCACAAGCCAAAAGAATTCCAATTTCCCAATTTTCCAAAATTTCAATTTTCCTCTCCACTCACTTCACCAACCTCCACCATTAATGCCTTTTCTCTCTCTCTCCCATGGCCGGCCAAGTGGCCAAGAGAGGGACACTCATCCCCCTCCTCCACTTTGCAAAAAGCCCCCTCTCATCTACTCTAATTTCACCTCCTTCACAAATTCCAAATCATATATAAACATTTCTTTACAATTCCATCTCCTTTTTCTTCACTTCCACAAAGAAATCCCCTTCACCAAAATCCCTCCTCCATCTCAACTCAACCACCAACTTCAAGAGCTTCATCTAGGGCATCATCAAGGTCTTCATCTTCAACCTCCATCTCCAAAGCAACACCAAGATCATCTTCTCCATCTCAAGCGACAACTACTTTGGATTGAGGCCATCATCTCCACCTTGGGATCCTTTCGAGTACATCGAGTCTCAATTAAACCATTCAAAGTGAGTATTTTTACTCACCAAGACTTGATCAATTCCTATTGTACTTGTACCTTCATATCTTGTACACATATGACATCAAAATCACATTTTTAGACCATCAAACCCAAACACCAGATTCAGTTCTGTATTCTGTATTCGACCACGATTAGTCGACTTAACCTAGAACCTAGTCGACTTGAACCCTTAAATTGAAACGTGATCTTTTCTGGAACACAGTTTTAGTCGACTAGACCAATTTATCAGTCGACTAGAGAACCTTAGTCGACTACACTCTTGACCCTAGTCGACTAACTTTTCTGAACCAAAACCTTAACTTTCTGTATCACAGTATTAGTCGACTTAGCCTAACTATCAGTCGACTTGTCATGTCTGTTAGTCGACTACCCCTATGACCCTAGTCGACTAACTTTTCCTGAATCAGAAACCCAACTCTCTGGTGCACAGTTTTAGTCGACCATACCAGACTGTTAGTCGACTAACCCCTCTATTAGTCGACTACTCCCTTGACCCTAGTCGACTAATCTTAGCTGTCTGTTATAGTTGTTTACCTTCTTAACTTTAGATCTTATACTTGGTTCATGTATTTGTATCTTGTACTTCATGACTCTTTATTTGATGTATATCACCTCTAGTCACTTCATATTTTTATGTTTATGTATTGCCATGCACCGCTTGTTTCATTCTTACACTTGCACCATGCCTGTGATATTCTTACTCCTTTGTCGTATACCATGCGTGGCAGACCCTTCGTGGTCGTTGAACACTAAGTTGCTTCTATGTTTCTACTTGCCATGTCAGGCTTGTTAGTTTCATGCTTCCATTTAACACATGTATATCACCTGACTTGCTAGACCCTCTTGTTATGTTATGACTTACCCGGACTATCACCAATCTCTTGTTATGTTTGGTTGTTTGTTAAATATCATCATCCTGTCATGCTATCACTTTACACCCAGCATGATATACTTGACTTTATGATTATCTTGTTTACGGGAATCCTGTCTTGTTATTCTGAATGGAACTAAGTGCCACACTACACGGTGGGGGCCACCTCTAGATCCATCCCTCAGAACAAAGTGCCACATGGAACAAAGTGCCACACCACACGGTGGGGGCCACCTCTTGAATCTGTGGGGGCCACCTCTTGAATCTGTTGGGCTATTCTTGTTATGTCCAGTTATTCCCGTAATTTGATAATTATGTAATAAGCTACAACTTGTACGGGGAATGGGAGGAAGTGATGGATGCCGGAATGATACCTTGCTTATAGTAATGGACTAAAATATTGACGACAAGTGTTAGTGGGACTTTGGGCCCACAGAAGACAAGTGTTAGGGGGACTTTGGGCCTCCAAACTGGTTCCAGGTGTATGGAAACTACTATAAGAAGTGTTATCAGTTCTCCATCTACTTCCGGTAACGACCCTCGACTTTCTTATATATGGATGTATGTGAGTTGGGATATATACCGAGACACATACCTAGATATATGGGTTAGACGAGTAATAATAATAAGTGATACCCGTTATGGATCTTGTTATGATTCTTGATATTCCGGTTATGATTCATGTTTCTTGTTATGATTCCAATCATGATTCTAGATTATGTTTCCAGTTGTGACACTTATTATGATTTCCGTTATTCCAGTTATATTTTCAGTTATGATTCTTAGTATTTCTTGTATATATTCCTGTTTGACTTTCATATGATTTGCAACTCTGATTCTATACGCTTGGATTTCTGTGGCATGAGATAAAGGTATCTATATGAGGGTTTCCTTGTTTGGATTATTCCTTCGATGTACTAGTCTCATGGGACCGTGACTTAAGCGTATACAATCACTTTTGCTCGAAATCAACTTTAACTTGTATTTCCTGTTTTATGATTATGTTATACCCGTCCTTGTTATTACACTTGTGTTCTAACCCCCTATTCTTATCTCCTTGCCACTTGGCATGTAGCCTGTTCATTGTTGGGAGGTCCTGCTCCCTTGGATTTGTATGTTCAGGTTGAAGCTTGGAATCGAAGTGGAGCTGTCCACAGTAGATCGAGCTTTCCTTAGTGAGCAGGCAGCCTAGCTCCAGCCCTTTTGTGCCAGACTTCTCCCTTGACTCACGGGATCTTCATCCTACTCGTGAGCATTTTGAGTTATCTTGTATATTTTACTTTTGGACTTGTTTATGATAAAAGATACATGTAATGTGTAATATTTTATCATATCCTGGGATAGCTTTGTGTATGTACTTTTGAGTTGGCATATGTATGGATACCACGCTTTGTCGTGTACTCTGATTCTTGTTGTACTTTTATGCTTAGCGTATATACGTGGGGGCACTTTCTGACCTACGTATATACGTTGCAGTGACGTCCCCGTATCCGTGGGATCGGGGCGTTACACATGCAAATAGGTATAACAAGTATAAATGAACGAATCATCAAAACTAGCTCATGCGTGTACATATAGTGAATACAAATGAGCATGAAGTTCAATTGCATAAAACAAATGTAACTCACTATTTGTACATGTATAACACAAGTTTTGACAAAATCCACATTTAAACATGTCATAACCACAAGGAATATCAAAACAAGCTAGAAATCAACATCATAAGAACTAAAACATGATTACTATGTAAATTCACATGCAATAGATTCATGATGTACATTATAGCTAAACAAACGGTGAGAACACTAAATGTGAATCAAATAAGCATGTGTGTCTCAAATACTATACATGTATGTCATGGATCTAATAAACATGGAATGAACATACTAATCCATAGACAATGAAACATGCTATAAAAACATTAAAACATGCTATAAGCAATGAAATGGAAAGCATGTAAACAATAAATGGGAGTAAAGGATTGTTACCAAAACTGAAGAAGCAACTTTCCTTGTCTCCAAAACATGGTGGTCATCTCCACCAAATCTTCCCTTGAAAGTGATGCATCCAATTTGATTTCCATGAAGTCCGGAACGCATCCACTCCAAGGTGTCATCACTCTCACGTCATGTGAGAGCCCACACCTACATCAAAAATAATAGGAGGGGTGGTCTTTGGTACCCATACTCTTTTGGGTTCATGGGGGTTAGTACCTTCTCTAACCTAAACAAACTTCTTGGCTAAATTTTCAACATGTAAACGATCATAGCAAAATTTAGCAAGATGGCCTTTTCGGCCACAATGTGTACATGTGTACACATGAGCATACTTGTGTTGATGGTGTCCGTGTGAAGCATGTGTATGCCGTGATGGTGTGCATGCATAAAGGATGGAACTTGTTTCTTTCGAACCAAGGTTTCCAACCGTGTGTGGTTCATGGCACATTGGCTCATAGTGGAGCCCAAACAATCTACTCTCTTCTTTAGCGTACAAATATCATCATTAATCCTAGAAGAAGAGGTACATGCATTAGGTAGACTAGATGAAGAAGCTACACTAGCATGGCAAACATGTGCATCCATCTTATTTTGCAAAACAATGTTTTTCTTTAAACACACATCTAAATCATTTGAAATAAAAATAATTTTATTTTTCAAATCAACATTCTCTTTTAAAACAAAATCAATTTTTGAAGACAAGTTTTCATTTTTCTTCAAAAGAACATGGCAATCATTTTTATTTTTCAAAAACTCATTTTCTTTAAGTGCAAGACCAAGTTGAGATTTTAATGAATCCCTTTCATTAGCAATCTCCTCTTTCTCTTGCAAAACAACATCAAGTCTAGCAATCAAATTTTTATTTTCATTATTAATGCCTAGACTCTTCTTTTTTAACAAGTTATATTTTTCTATTAGTTTTCACAAACAATAGATAGTTCTTCATTTAAAGCATGGGGATCAATAAAATCATTTGAAGAACTAGCACAAACATTACTATCTAGTTGAGTTTCCGATTGTACCTCAAGGGAGTCATTCCCTTGGACCATGTAGCGTTGTTGTGGTTCGGATTCTCCACTAGATTCCTCTTCTTGTTGGATTTGGACTTGAAGCTTGGAGGTGTTGGTGGTACTCAATTTGTTCCACACTACAAAAGCGGAATCAAAGTTAGAAACACATAAAGATAATCTTTAGATAAAGTGCTTCTAATGGCCTCTAGGGCTTGTGCATTGGCCCCTATATGATTGCAATCACCAAGATAACATCTCTTGGTGGCCGCAAGGAAAACATGCAAACCTAGGGTCTTTAGGTACATGGACATCCTATACTTCCAAATATCAATGTTGGAAGGATCATAGCTAGGTGGGGTCATGAAGTCCATGGTATAAACTAAATGTGTTCAAATAAGCAAATGCAAATGAAGATTAGCAAGCAAATGGATCACTCCTAGGATGTTAAGCCTAAGTATCAGGAGCACTGGCTCTGATACCAATTGAAAAAACACCTAGAGGGGGGTGAATAGGTGTGATTGCTAATCTTAGAAATTTAATGCAAACTAAGTGCGCTAAATGCGGAAGCTAATGCAATTATGCACAAACTAATACAATACAACAAGTGTAGCCGAATTCCCCTTGCGAGGCTCTGGACTAACTCCCCTTGATTCCCCTTGAAATGGGTTGAGGCGCTATGTGAAGCTCTTGTTGGATGAGTACAAGTTAGGCACACACACACAAGCAATCCAAGTAATAAGAAATATGTGCACACACAATCAAGCCAAGCAATCAAGAATGAATAGCAATATGAATAAATGCAAGGCAATATGAAATATGCACAACACAAGCAAATATGATATGATATGAATATGATGCTTTGCACAAATATAAGAGAGAGTTAGAGAGACAATGGATCAATACGCAAACACCAAGATTTGTTTCGAGGTTCGAGCACCTTGCTCTACATCCCCGCCTACACCACCGTGTAGGATTTCCACTATCTCAACTCCCACCAAGGGAACCTCTACCAAAGAGGATTTCTTACAACTCTAGGAGTACCGAACTCCTCTCTCAAACAACAACCTCCACCGAGGCCCAACAACCAACAACAACAACAACAACCACCTCTACCGAAGAGGTTTACAACCAAACTCAATCACCTCTACCGAAGAGGGATCCAAACCAACAACCCAATACAACAATCTCCACCTCTACCAAGAGGAGCAACTCAAGAAATCAAGGGTTTACAACAAGTGGTATATTTCAACCATAAACCTCTTTCCTTTTTCTTTTTCCACAAAACAAGATCCTAAATAGTTTAGGATAGAAGATATAGCTCAAGTGTGGAATCAAAGTGTTTTTGGAAACAAGCAACAAAGAAAAACTACTTGGGAAATCTCTTGTATAAGATAGAAAATGAAATACCAAATCAAAATCCCAAAACCTAGTTTTCTTTGATTTTCTAAAAACCCAAAACAAATAAAGATGAGAAGTTTTTGCACTTAAAACTCTTTTGAAAACTCTTTTAAACACTTCAGAAAACTGAGAATTTTTCTCTTAAAAAACTTAGCCAAAATCCCCAAAGAGATGGGGTTTATATAGCCCCTATACAAAACTAGCCGTTAGGCTGAGCTGGCAGTCTGACAGACTGCCGGTCGACCGGTCCGGTCGACCGCCAACGGTCAAAATGTGACCGTTGGGCAATAGCGGTCGACCGGCCCGGTCGACCGAAACATCCTGAGAGCAGAACTCTCATCTCGGTCGACCGGCCCGGTCGACCGTCCCAGAGACTCCAAAACGCGCACAGACTTGTGCACGTCGGTCGACCGTCCCGGTCGACCGGCCTATGGTGCGGTCGACCGGTCCGGTCGACCGACTTGGCCTGTCAGCCAGTCCTCAGTTCTGCACAGATACGGGATTTGAAAATAGGTCTTTTCACTCAATAAAAATCCCATAAATTCACAGTAAATCTAAAAAATAGTTTTAATCACAATAAAAACTGTTTTTTCTAAAAATATATTTTTCTAAAACTTATTTTATCATTTTACTTTGATAACCAAACTTGTGATAAAAATTTCAAGACATATATCAATCATATCAATTCATTTTTGTGTCTTGCCAATTTTATCAAAAACAAAACTTGTATTTTATCAAACTAGAATTTTCCAAACATGAATAGGATAGTCAAAATAAGTTTGTCTAGCAAGTTTAAAGCATGTATGTATATCTAGAACATATCTAATATACATAGGTATAAGGTAAACTTGTTTTGATCTATTATTCATGAAAACCAAAAACCAAATCATGAAACGTGTGTGTTTTGTGCACTTGAGCATATCACTAAACTAAGCTTTACAAATATGGATCTAAAACACAAACTCTAAACTAGATACCTAAGTCTTCTTGACGATCTTCATCTTCAAGTAGACTTGCTCCAAAACTCCGTGATTCTCCAAGTGCAAAGGTATGATCTTTAAGTTTTGGCACCGGAATCATCATGAATAGCTTCTAATCATCTTGTTGAAGCTAATCACCAACCTAATATCCTGTTAATGATCTGAAACTTAGAAACACAAGAATATTAGTAAACATAACTACATGAGTGTTGATCATCATCAAAACTAGAGTGGAAGGCCATTGGGCCAACACAATGTATTTCATGTATCCCAGCTGAGGAAGTATGTGCCCGATCCTGATCACGTCATCTCCCATGAACCCCTGCATATACTAGAAGATATGTCTTACGCGGAAGAACCAGTACAAGTTCTTGATCGCAAGGAAAGGCAATTGAGAAGCAAAAATATTTCCTTGGTCAAGGTTTTATGGAGAAATCAAAACATAGAGGAAGCCACTTGGGAGCTGGAAGAGGAGATAAGAAAAGCCTATCCACATTTGTTCCAAAGTACGTTAAGTTTCGAGGACGAAACTTCTATAAGGAGGGTAGAATGTAACACTTGCTTTAATTAAAACAATTCTTTTTCCTAAATAATCATAAGGGACAATGGAATTAGTATGCATGCATGATATCTTAGTACGGGTATTATACGGGTATGTATATGCAAGTGTATACGTAAGTATTTATACGTATAAGAATACTGCCCCAAAAGTCAACATCACCACCATCCCCACCATGCTTGTACTTCATGGAGAGGGAGAGGCATGGAGATGATTAAAATTGATGGGATATTTAGGGGACACATGGCACACTTTCACGGGGGATTAGAGACTATAAATAGAGGGAAATGAAGAGGATTAAACATTTTTGATCAACAAACTCTCTCCCTCTTCACAAACTCTCTCCCTCTCTCTCTCCTTTCAAGCAGCAGCAGCAGGGGAAGCAGCAGCAATAGCAGCAGCAGCAGGGGAAGCAGCAGCAATAGCAGCAGCAGGGGAAGCAACAGCAGCAGCAGCAGCAGCAGTGAAGGGTAGCAGCAACAACAGTCAAAAACAGCCAAAAATCAGGCCATACCACTTCTAGAGTGAGTAGAACATGCTAATCTTAACAACATGATGAGTAGAAATAAGTAGGAATTGAAATAAGTGTAAGAGATATACAAGTATTTGACCTTATGTATGTTTTGGTTTCATATGTTTCAATTCCGCAAGTATTACTCATGTTGTTTATGAATCCATGATTTTATTACATGTCTTGCATATTGATATTATATGATGGCATGAATGTATCGGAGGAAGGGACCGGGTTGAACCGGAGGCGTAGAAGGGGAGATTATATATTGTGCATCGGAGGAAGGGACCGGGTTGAACCGGAGGCGTAGAAGGGGAGATTATATATATTGTATCGGAGGAAGGGACCGGGTTGAACCGGAGGCGTAGAAGGGGAGATTATGTTGTATGTATGTATATTGATAAGATATAAGTCCTATGATGTAATCATGCTTAAACCCTTAACATCAAATCTGGAATAACTTCTTAACAGGCTGTTTCTAGGTATGTTAGTCGACTAAGTCCGGAATTAGTCGACTATAGGTGTGATACTCTAGGCAGATAACTGCTGATATAGCAGGATTAGTCGACTACAAACAGACTGTAGTCGACTAATCCCAGATACAGAGAGCAAACAGAAAATTGACAATCTGTTTTTAGCAGAATTAGTCGACTTGAGTCAACTACTAGTCGACTAATATTGTAGATTAGTCGACTACAGAAGGAGGGTAGTCGACTATAGGTGACATACAGAGAGTAACACAACTTTTGACAGTTTTAGTCGACTATAAGAAACTTCAAGTCGACTAGTACTTGGGTTAGTCGACTATACCAGGAAGGGTAGTCGACTACATGAGTCCCTGGCTGCCAGTAAAGAAGCAGGTACGTGTGAAGTATAATCAGTCGACTATAGCGTCAGGATTAGTCGACTTACAGTTAGAATTAGTCGACTATAGAGTGGCCTAGTCGACTAGTAAGGCATTGTTACTGTGTTTTGTTTTGGCTCATGGCTAATTACAAGATCCTACAAAAATAGTATATCGACACACATGTCAACCAGATAATTTAGCCATGTATACCTACTTGATAAGCATATTTAAATATTGTTTTACTCACCGAGCCGTCAAGCTCACTCTATTCTAACTCCACCGACAGGTTTGGACAAGGGCAAGGGACCCGCTTAAGGGTAATTGTGCGGGACAAGCGTCACCAGGACCATTGTATTAGAAGCTACTTTTGTTATGTATATGATTTTGTATAAACATGCGTACTTTTAGTTGAGTGTTGCTCTTGACTTGTAATTCTTATAGGACCTGGTGTTGGACTCTTACTTGCATGTATATATATATTTTGACATGATAAATGTAGATTGTGTTCTTATGGATTATTGAACTATATGTGATGATATGATAAGTCTTGAGTAGATCATACATGTATCCTTGGTGGAAATTCTAATGTATAGTGAAGAGTTTCTGAAAATTTTATTGGAAGTATTATACCTTGATGGGCCCCACGTTTGGATTATATGAGATGATTGTGATTAAATGGAAAATTTTTTTAACTGGGACCGTTACAGTTGGTATCAGAGCAAAGGTTTAGAAGTAGAAAGAGTAAGAGATGATGAAATTGTTAGGTTACACGTGCAGACATGTGATCATAGTTAAGTAGTTGGCATTAGGTGTCAAGGGATGCATTAAATTATCTATTGAATCTGAGTTATTCTAAGGACATGAGACTTATGAGTAGGCTAAGGATAAGTATAGTTACCAGTGTGTCTATTTATGTTGCTTCTTGATGATAGCCGTATGATTGAGACTATTTCATGGACTTGAGATTGATACGACCTTTTTGTTTACATATAGATGGGGGACTCCGATGTACACTGGCCAGTCTCTAGCTCCGACAGCTCGAGTGAGAGCTGGGTAGCGGACTCCATGGACTGGGGGTACGAGTCGGACGAAACTGACCCAGCGGAAACAATTGTACCCCTAAACTGGGTAGATTGTGAGGAGGTTGAGTCGCAGGCATCTAATGAGCCTGAACCAATCAATGTTGGCACAGAAAGCTTTGTGGAAGATTCACTTGAGATACCAGTGACGGAGCACTCTACCACGATTAAAGAAGAAACCCGAAAGGGATTTACATATGGAGGCGTCTTTTGGAACGAAACGTGGGAAGAGGATATGGACCTTTATGACGATTTAGACAACTGGTGCTGCGCCGGGGACGAATCACCGGAAGAAGACCCCGAGGAGGATACGGATGATAGCAGCAGCACTAGCGGAGATCCTAGTGGGAATACTCTACCCTATGAAGGGTGAACCTGGGAGCTGACGCTTTTTGATGTATATACATGTATAGGCCTAGTATGTTAGGAGATGGATATCCTGAGGGTTGTTATATGTACCCTGGCATATATCTTATGAATGCACATGGGTTAGTCTGGATATCCAGGAAGGAAGGCATGTCAGTATAATACCTTTTGTATCCATGATGGATGTATCTATATATATATATATAACAAGTTGCTTGTTTTCAAAAGTGATGTTATTAACATGATTACCTGAGACTACAGTTTTATCCCTACTCATTCCTGTATTGTGTGGTATGTTGATTAGACGCCCTTATTTTTATAGGGAGAATACATGGATTTGAATCAACTACCCCCTGATGAGTCCCTGTCGCTCAATACGACACACTACAGTGAGATGGGGAGTGCACCCCCCGTGAACAACGATGGAGACTCTGAAGTTCAAATGAGAGGGAATGAGGGAACTCCCGGGGTAATGCCGGAGTGGCTCGCACAACTAATGACCAGAGCGAGCAGTAACAACTCCCACCGAGCACTGGAGCAGTTTCAGAAGATGAAACCGCCCGTATTTGAAGGAGAGGCGAACCCCTTACAAGCCGAAGCATGGCTTCTTCAAATAGAAAAGATCCTAGAAGTTATGAGCTGCACTGATGAACAAAGGGTGTCCTTCTCTTCTTTTATGTTCCAAAAGGAAGCGGAACATTGGTGGAGGGCAGTGAAGCATAGTATGAAGAATACAAGGGAACCAATCACCTGGGAATTCTTGGTGAACAAATTCACTGAGAAATACATTCCGGAGACAGCCAGAGATAAAATGGCGACAGAATTCTTAGAACTACGTCAAGGTTCTATGAATGTATCCCAGTATGATCAGAAATTCACTCAGCTATCCAGGTATGCTGATGCCTTGGTAAGGAGTGAGGCAGAAAAGACCAAGAGGTTCGTAAAGGGCCTAAGATCGGATATTCGTGGCCGACTGATTCCATTACAACTGAGAAATTATCTCCAGGCAGTAGAAAGAGCTTTGGAGGTAGAAATGGACATACAAGAAGGTCAGGGAGACTGGGTAGAAGGAACTCCGAATTCTAAGCGCCCCCGTTATCAAGGACCTCCAATGATGACGGCATCAGGATCCACCAGTAACAAAGGGCCTGGGTTTAACACCACTTTTTATAGAGGAGGAGGGGCCAGAGGCGGGAGAACATGGCTGAGAAACAGAGACACCCCCTCGAAGACACAAGCTACCTTTGCATCCCATCCCAGAATCTCAGAGGCTCCCTGGTGTCAGAAGTGCAGAGTAAACCATTTTGGAAACTGCCTCTTTGACAGGTCTTGTTTTAATTGTGGAGAGGTGGGACATCTAAGGAAGAATTGTCCGACAATGCGTGGAAGCCAAGGGCCGAGTAGAGGAAGTGGAAGGCCGACCATGAGGACGAATCCTCCCAGAGGACAAGCCAGTAATGCCCCACGTCCTGCTGCAACCCAGTCATCGGTTCAGCAACCTCAGGTGCAAGGCAGAACCTTCGCATTAACCCACCGGGAAGCAATGGCCTCGAATGCAGTGGTGGAAGGTATGATCTCCGTATCAGGACATATTGCCCATGCATTAATTGATCCTGGAGCTACTCATTCATTCGTATCTAGTGCTTTTTCTTATAAATTAAATCAAGTCTCAAAACCCCTAGGATTTCATTTGGTTGTGTCCACACCTATAGGGGAAAATTTGATAGCTAGCACTAGATATGCGAATTGTGAAGTGATAATTGGAGAAATGAAGACATCCATTGATCTGATTAAGCTAGGCGAAATGGAGTTCGATGCCATACTAGGAATGGACTGGTTGTCTGCCTGTAGTGCTCATGTGGACTTTAATAAGAAGAGGATTATTTTCAAAATGGAAGGGACTCCGGAGTTTATTTTTGAAGGAGAAAAAGTTAGTGGTGATGTACCTCACATATCAGCCATTAAAGCCACCAAGTTATTGAAACAAGGGTGTCAAGGATTTCTGGCTTCGGTGTTGGATACCACCAGGACTGATGTAAATATTAAGACTATTCCAATTGTGAATGAGTTCCCTGATGTGTTCCCGGAAGACTTATCAGGCCTGCCCCCGGATCGGGAGGTAGAGTTTACAATAGATGTAATACCCGGTACTGCCCCAATTGTTAAGGCACCGTACCGTATGGCCCCTGCAGAAATGAAAGAACTTAAAACTCAATTACAGGACTTATTATTAGACAAAGGGTTCATTCGGCCAAGTGTATCTCCCTGGGGAGCACCTGTACTATTTGTAAAGAAGAAGGATGGGAGTATGAGACTATGTGTTGACTACCGGGAATTGAATAAGGCAACTATCAAGAATAGGTACCCTCTTCCCCGAATTGATGACTTATTTGATCAATTACAAGGGTCTTGTGTATTTTCTAAGATAGACCTTAGATCGGGGTATCATCAGCTGAAGGTCAAACCTGAAGATGTGCCCAAATCAGCTTTCCGGACAAGATATGGACACTTTGAATTGCTAGTCATGCCTTTTGGACTCACTAACGCCCCGACAGCATTTATGGACTTAATGAATCGGATTTTTCAACCATATCTAGACCAGTTTGTAGTAGTATTCATTGATGATATTTTGGTCTATTCAAAGAATATAGAAGATCACAAGAAACATCTTAGTACTGTCCTTCAAATCTTGAGAGAGAAGCAACTCTATGCGAAGTTGAAGAAATGTGATTTTTGGCTAGAACAAGTAGGGTTTCTTGGCCATATCATATCTAAGGAAGGAATATCAGTAGACCCGGTAAAATCGAAGCAATCCGAGACTGGCCTAGACCCACTAATGTTACTGAAGTCCGAAGTTTCTTGGGATTAGCCGGGTACTACAGAAGATTTGTAGAAGGATTTTCTCTGATTGTAGCACCAATGACTCAATTAACTAGAAAGAATAAAAAGTTTGCATGGGGAGAAGATCAAGATAGGAGCTTCCTGGAGATTAAAGCTAGACTGACATCTGCTCCTGTCTTAACTGTACCTTCAGGGACTAAAGGATTTGTCATCTTTAGTGATGCATCAAAACTGGGTTTGGGATGTGTGTTAATGCAACATGGAAAAGTCATTACCTATGCATCCCTACAATTGAAGACCCATGAAAGAAATTACCCCACTCATGACTTGGAATTAGCCGCTGTGATCTTTGCTTTAAAGATCTGGCGACATTATTTGTATAGAGTGTCTTGTGAAGTTTTTACTGATCATAAGAGCTTAAAATACATCTTCACACAAAAGGAACTGAACATGAGACAGAGGAGGTGGTTAGAACTAATGAAGGATTATGATATTACTATTCAATACCACCCTGGGAAGGCCAATGTAGTGGCTGATGCTTTGAGCCGGAAATCAGGAGGGGCCCTGGCCGCCTTGATGACTCGTCAAGTAAGAATATTAAGAGATCTAGAAGAAATGCAAATAGAAGTGCGAGTCATTGATTCTTCAAATTCTGAGTATCAACTGAATCAAGTGAGTATCCAAATTAATCTATACGACAAGATCAAAGAGGCCCAACAAGGAGATACTCAAATAAAGAAGATGATGAAGAAAGTGCAAGAAGGAGAACTCAAGGAGTTTCAAATAGAAGATGATGTACTAAGGTTTGGACGCAGATTATGTGTGCCAGATGTAGCAGAGATCAAAGAAGAAATAATGAAGGAGGCTCATAGTACACCTTATACAGCTCATCCCGGAAGCACAAAAATGTACCAAGATCTGCGACAGAACTTCTGGTGGGAAGGAATGAAGGTAGACATTTCAAATTTTGTCCACAAATATTTGGTCTGTCAACAAGTAAAGGCGGAACATAAGAAGCCCCCAGGTTTATTAGTGCCCTTATCTATTCCCGGATGGAAGTGTAGTCAAATTGCTATGGACTTTGTCACTGGACTTCCTCGGACGTCCCAAGGACTAGATACAGTCTGGGTAGTGATAGACTGTATCTATCATGGATGGTTGAGATCCGTGAATGAAGATTTAAGTATATATTTAAACATGAAGGGAGATACTCTTGAGTATTCATGTGCAATCAAAATTGTAATATACGAGAAATGTTTTGTACAACTTGCATCCTAAACTCTTGAGGTCACCAGGAAAAACTCTTATGGAACCAAAGTGAATAGGTGAGATAGGTCAAGACATTGCTATTCTTAGGGCCTGTTTGGTTGTCGTAACTGGCCATAATTCGTAAGTCGAAATTGATAAAGTCTTTTACAGTTGTAAATGAGTTACATCTATGTAAGCTTTATAGTGTTTGATTGGTAATATAAAGTTATAAGTGGAAAAGTGTATTGTGTTTTACTGTGTTTGGTTGTCGTAATGTGTAAGTTGTAAGCGAAAAAGTTGACCACAAAATTAACTATTTGATAATTTAAAAGTTTTAATATTGCAAAAAAATATTAAAAATGTTAAATATTAAAAAAATTAATATTAACATAAAATAATACAAATTTGCATGACCACAAAATTAACTGTAACTGTGCTGTAAGTGAGTGATCACTGGGTTGCAAGTGAGTGATAATTAAGTTGTGTAAGTCTTTTATGAATTACGGTCCAAACAAACGTCGTAGTTGTAAATGGGTTGTAAGTCATTTACGAATTACGGACTTTTAACGCGAAACAAACGGCCCCTAAGTAACTGATTTTCAACTTAGATTTCTATCATTTTCGTAACGAGGGTGTTCAAGGGATATTTTCTTTTTCTCGCCTTCCGTGGGTTGATTGTTGTTGATGAAAAGAGAATAATTATGTGTGCTTGATCTTTTGGGTTTGGATACCTTTGTTAACCAAATGGAAAAAGATGAGTGGAGAAGAAGAACTCATCTGGAACTTGAAATCACCTTATTATTGTCACATCGACTGTCATCCTGGCATTTATCATATGCTCTTTGTGGGGGTCCGGGAGCATACTACAATATTTTAGTAAACTCTCATGTTTGTTGCCAATTTTGAAAAGAGCCCTCGACCATAATGTTTTAACAACTCACACATCGGTAAAGTCTTAGCTTCCTGAGAATTTGACTCTCTCCAGCCACCTCCACCGCTTGTTTGTTTTGACGCAAATTGTCACGAGTCTTAAGTCGTAAAATGAGGATAAAAAAATATACTGTAGCATTAAAAATATATTGTGTTTTACGATATGTGATTAGTAATGTGAAAGTGTAAGTAAAAAAGTATATTTATTTTATGGTGTTTGATTGATAATATAAAATTGTAGAGTACAAACTTACTGTAGCAGATTTAAATATTACAAATATTATTAAATTAAATTTAATATTGAAAATTAAAAAATATTAATGATTTAGGATAAAATATTAATATTTTTTTAATATGTTTTTAATTATTATTAATAAAATATTAGTACAATTAGTAAAACATTAATAAAATGTTAACTAATAAAATAATTATAAAATTTTAAGAAAATTTAAAGAATATTAACAAAATTTTAAGAATACTAAATTTATAAATATTAATAAAATCTTAGAAAACTAATAAAATATTATTATTATATTATAATATTATAAAATATATAAAGTATTCTTATAATATTATAAAATTCATTATATTATTAATGATATATTAATAAAATCAATAAAATAAAATATTATTATAATATGAATTTAATAAAATATTAATATAATAAAGTATTAATATATTATAATATTAATAAATAATTATTTATATTAAAATTAATAAAATTAAATATATAGAAATTTTATATTCAAACATAATATTGTTACATTAATAAAATATTAAAATATTAAAAGAATATTAAGAATTTTGTTATAATAAAAATTATAATAATATTATTAATATAATATATAAAATACTAATAAAATATGAATAAAATTGATAAACTTAAAACTAGTAAAATATTGATTAAATATTACTATAATTAATAAAATATTTGGACTACTAATAAAATAATAATATAATAATATAATATTAAATATTAGTAAAATTATTAAACTAATTTTACATTATGTAACAAATAAAATAATCTATAATTTATGAATAGAAATGGGTTTTGCAACCACATGCTAGTGAGATGTGAGGCCCACATAATTTTACAAATTGCCTTTGTAATTTGCAAGCTTGGTCAAACAAGAAAATTTAAGAAAATTGTAAGAACTTTTACCGCTTGTAATTTTGCAAGGGGAAACAAAGAGCCCCAAATAAAAATCGAGAGATCTTAGTAGATAATTAGAGCACAAAATATGGACAGTGAATAAATTTCGGAATTTAATTAAATATATCCATTTTTCCTCCTCACATTAAAACATTTTTGCTGAATTTTTCCTCCCCTCTCCAAAGGTTAATTGATGCAATATCCATGCATCTTGGGATGCATTGATAGCGTGTTTTTATCTCCGTCCAAAAATGGACAGATAAACATAACTTAGCTAACCCCCATGCGAAGGGACACTCTACCGCGCCCCTCAACTCCACGCTCTTTTATTCGAAAACAGCAGCAGGCGCGATTCTGCTACCCTGCCGAGCTCTAACCACGCCGCACGCCATGATGTCGACATCATGACCTCACCCCCGCCACTGTCGACATCATGACCTCACCCCCGCCACTGTCGACATCGTGACCTTACCCCCACTCCCACGCCGCCACGTGTCCCGTCAGTCATAACAGATGACCTCTCGCGAGCCGTCTGATCCTTAATCCACCGGCCCGATGCCCCTCACGTGCTCTCCACGGCACCGAGGCTTCCCTCACAAGGCCCGCTCGCCTGTCTCCGTCATCGGCCACCGTCTCTTGTGAAACAAATGTCGTCATTTCTCTTCTGATTTTTTTTTAAAAAAAAGAGGAGAATTCTCAAAAACGCCGCCGCTTCAACAATACAAGTAGTTCATCTCTCTTTTTGGTCATCTTACCCAATCACTTCACCAAAAAGTTGCGATCTTTGATTTGATCAGGAGATATTTTCCATGTCTTTTTTCGAGGTAACTCTCAATAAATAACAGCAACTCTCAATAAATAACAGCAAAGGCGACACTTTTAGCTACTACAAAACTCAAATTTCTAATTGAATATCTAATTTTGCTCGCAGGATCTCAATTTTGGTCCAATTCTCTACCTCATTAGTCTCCGGGGTAATCAAGCATCAAAACCCTCAACAATTTATATGCTTTGTTTCTTTTCTTGTTTAATATTTTTTTTCGTTGCGATTTCAGATACGTTGAATCACCACGTATCTGCATCGATTTCGACAGCATCATGTTCCGGCGAGATCGCCGATGAGTGCCGTGACGACGCGGCGGCGATTAAGATGAAGGCGGTGGCGATCGCCGCGATCTTGGTTGCCGGAGTGATCGGGGTGGCGATTCCGCTGGTAAGTAAAAAGAGGCGGTTCTTGCGAACGGACGGTGGGCTGTTTGTGTTTGCCAAGGCGTTCGCCGCGGGGGTGATTCTCGCCACCGGATTTGTTCACATGTTGCATGACGCGCAGTCGGCGTTGACGAATCCTTGCCTGCCGAAATTCCCATGGACGAAGTTCCCGTTCTCAGGATTTGTGACCATGCTGGCGGCGTTGCTGACGCTGGTGGTCGATTTTGTGGGGACGCAGTTTTACGAGAAGAAGCATAGAGAGGAGGAGACAGGGTGAAGAGGGAGACGGTGGCCGTGGAGGGAACGGCTGCGGATGTGGCGGAGGAGGAGGAGCGGTGTGGGATCACAGTGGTCCCGCTGACGGATGACGTGGGAGTGGGGAGGAGCGATGATGCTGAGGATGATGATGGGAAGATACACATTGTGGGGATGCATGCGCATGCCACGGCCCATAGGCATAGCCATGCACACGGGGATGTGCGGGCGTGTGAGGGGCACGCGAGGGGCAGCGGACATCGACACGGTCATGCTCATGAGGATAATGGTCTTGTGTCATCGCACGTGCGACACGTAGTTGTGTCACAGGTATCAATGGTTCTCTTTGCTAATGATTTAAATTGCATTACTCTTGCGTTTTCAAGTGAAATATGTTTATTTTGATATTGTTGACTATAGTTAAATTGTCATTGTTTTGCTTGTCACAGCTCATTGGATTGATTTTAATTTAATAACAACATATTTTATGGTTGGATAAACTTTTGGATTTTTGGACTTTTGGATATCTTGTTTCATGGAGTGTCAACTTGTCGGTTCGTGTGGGAATTCACAAAGTCGAGGTTAGGGGTGCGAACAGGCTGGGTTTGGTTTTGTCCGGTCCCGAATCCTCCGTGCCAAGCCTGGACTTGCTCGCAAAAGCCCGAGTCCCCCTTTGGCGGACTTGGGCTCGGCCCAGACTTTTTAAAAAAATAAAAAATACTTTTTAAAGTATATATTCTTTTTAAAAAAATAGATTTGTTAAAAAAAAATTATTCACAATATTAAAATGCTGCAGTGGAGGAGGGTGACGGGAGGAGAGAGATGGCGGCAGGAAGGGAAGGCCGAAGGCGCGGCAGAGGGGAGACCGGGTGCGGCTCGGCTGGGCTGGGCCGTGGGCCTCCCTACCCAAACCAGAGAACAAGTATGCTCGTTGCATCAAAAGATATCTTTGACCAAAACAGTATAAGATCATTTTAAATTATTTTCTTATGGTGTTTGGATGGAATAAATGCAATAATTAAAGTTATCCGCGTGCTTGCTTCTGCAAGCATATCGTTCTCAAACAGCACCATAGGTTATGGATCCTAAGATGCTTGTTTGGAGTTTTTCAAGTTCCAAGTTTAAACTTTGTCGTGTAATTTTGATAAGAGTTTAAATGCCAAAATTTGGAGCTGTCAAGGGTATCTATTCTGCTTAACATGTTGATAACTTTTTTCATTATAAGCAAATAATATTATGGCGCTTTTACCCTTGAAAATATGCGTGAATTTTGTCACGCCCCGCTTCCCAAATATACGGAAACGGAGTCGTGACGAGAGTCGGCGACGTATATACACGAGGAAAATACCCCACATATATACGCTAAGCCTAAATTAACCTGAACAAGCTATAAATCTAAACCATAGTAATCAATGATCACTGCAATAATACATATAAAGGCTACACACGATCTGAAATGAAATAAGGAATAGAATAGAAGCCAAATGTGATCTACATGAATCAAAAATAATAGCAGGAATAAAGAAAGGAAAGATTATTAGGATCAAAAGAAAGAGCGTCCAGTTCCTCGCAAGGCGTACAGTCTCATCGAACATCTGCACAATAGAAACAAAACGTCCAATATCTGGACGTGCAAATTCAGGGTCATCAGAAAGCGACCTGGTGAGTGTGTGTAAAGAGAACTGCTCGTGTATGTAAACAGTGTGCACAAAATAATAACAGATAACCGCAAACACTAAATAACATAATAAATAAACACTAAATACAATAACATGAATAAGTGTACAGATAAAAGACAAGTAAAATAACTGTAAACAACCAACTAATGTCTAAATGTGAATTCTAACAATGTCACTAGTCTGGTATATAATCTGGTCATGTATATGGTCGTATGTTTAAGGCAGAGTATCAATTCAGAGCATAACATAATGTATTTCATTCAAATTATTCAATAATAATCATTAGTGTTCTTTGTTATTTTTGTCCCTTTCCCACCGGCGTCCCACAACACCGACAGTTCACACTGGAGCCCGTACTTCCAGTAGAACTCATCCGAACTTCGATATGCGGGTATCATTATTCGAATAGGGAAGAGACAAATAACATATGCTCATGGCGTTATCATCATACAGATACGTGTGGATGTTAATATGCACTAAGAATGCTTATCACGTTAACACTAGGCGGCACAGGCAGGAGATAGCCCTACAGATTCAAGAGGTGGCCCACAGATTCAAGAGGTGGCCCCCACCACGTGTGTGGTGTGGCACATTTCTCCATGTGGCACTTTGCTCTGAGGGAAATGGATTCTAGAGGTGGCCCCCACAGATTCAAGAGGTGGCCCCCACCACGTGTATGGTGTGACACTTTGCTCCGTGTGGCACTTAGTTCCATTCAGGATCCGCCGGACGCTAGCACGATTGTGGGATACATCCTCGTCATCCCGACACCAGGCGGCATGCTCCGCCGACGCCGGTCTGACTGTGCTATTAACAGGGTAACAGTGTATGGGACATGAGTACAGGGGATACAGCAATTCAGGTACAGAAGTACTAGATGTCAGGTAGCAGTAATATAGTCATGCCAAGGTCCCGTAAAAGGTGTCAGGTGTACAGTCAGTTCGTTAGTATTATTTATAACAATCAATATTCATATTATTTCGATTACTGGGATGTTACGGTGACGGTAACAATATCAGTACAGTAACATTCAATCAGTAATCGTATACACGGTGGACAATATTAGTAACAGTGAACAATAACAGTAACCGTGTATACGATGAACAATAGGACTGTACAGGATGCTACGGTTAAACAATCTTTTCCCAGTAATTTTCAGTAACATGAATAATTACAGTAACAGTCTAGGCACTGATCCTCAAGTCACCAATAACAGAGATTGAATAGTAAAAGCTATCAAACTCTGAATATATAATATCACTGATATCAATGAATTCACTCTCATAATAATTCTATCGCTATCACTGAGTAACAAAAATAAATAGCAGTTTATTGGTATCCTCGAAATCAACTAATATAACAGACACCGAGATCACAAGTAAGGAATAGAAACATCACCAAAACCAGATTCATCCAACTATAATCAAGTTCATAGCCAAAGGGGTAACGTCCTCAATCAATAAGAAATCTAGATCATCTTTATATCTAGTATCCAACGTCGATAAGATCACCAGTACTCAATCAATATAATTAAGGTAAATCCGAAAGTCTTTGGTTTAATAATCTAAAATCAAGATCTTGTTACATATATATTTCAAGGGTAAGCTATATACACACATAATGACAATTCAATAAGATCAAACTCCTCTATAAACTGATCAAGATCCAATATAAATATATCATAGGTCAACTCCAACTCTAACTAAGTCAATGCCAGTCCAAGTATCAGCAAATCGGTATATTGGTAAAGTAATGTCATATCTAACACTTCCTCGATATCCACGGGAATTCTAGTCGGGATAATCACCAACAACTGTCAATAAACACTATGCCTAATATATGTCCTCTAACCTCAAATATAACGCAGTTCAACTGATAGTAGATCAAATCAAGTCACAGTCCAGGGTATCCAATGTTAGGCCTAAGCCAATAGTGACAACTACCAATACATGAAATGACGCCAAAATATCTCGAAACAACCAAATAAATTAGATGTACAGTTATTGATGTCTCATGAATTGGTACAGGTAATCAAACTGATAAATATGTCAGATGATCACATGAAATAATGCGGTTAACATATAAACAATTACAAACAAAGATAAATAGCAAAATGGTACAAGAGCAAACACTCACATGAAATGACGCGGTTTCGGAACCGAATCGCCGCCTGATCTTCACTGCACGAACCGGTACTGATCTACGGATCATCCCATGGATCGGTCTTCGAATCGCAAATGTATCTGGTCCACAACGGGTACGAATCTGGATCAGGTCCGGGTCTCCTGTAGCTGGGTTCGGATCTCACTGAATAAATCCGAAATGCTGTAGAACGCAACCAACACATACATATAAACACAAATGTATGCTTAACACCCACACGTGCATACAGATACATACGCGTACACCCACGTACACATGCATATACAAGTATACACATATACTTGCATACATTTGCACTTAATAAATATCTACACATATTAATATAAACACGTACACTTATATATATACATACGCCCATAACACATACATGTATACACATGCGTACACCCATGTATATACGTACGTATATACATACATATATATACTTACACCCTCACATGCATGCTAACCCATTAATACATATACATGATTATACATAAACACATGCATACATCCAAACACCAAGACACTCACGCACACACACTTGCATTCATGCATATAAATTTACCAACATACCCCTACACATAAAATACACTTCCCATTATTACAAGATTGCCCTTATACATGAAAATAACACTAACCTCGAATCTATTTGCGGCGCACCGACGGATGCTCCGACGGAGGCGTCCGGGACCGCGGAGGGTGTCGTTGGATAGAGCATCTTGCCATGAAGGGCGTGGGTGCGTTCGGACTCGCCTACGGTGATCCACGGCGACCCACGAAGAGCCGGAAAACGGCTTGGAGTAGGATGTCTCCCACACTAACACATAAATACATGAATTCAAATATGTTTAACATAGTCCCATAAATATTAACAAAGAAAATGTAGAAAGTGGGAGGGAGAGAAACCTTACCATGTCTCTCGGCCAAGATGCGCACAAGGGGAGAAGAAGAGGGTGCTCGTGTGCTGTGGCCGTGGGTTGCGCCGAGCCCAGAAGAGGAGGCCTGTGCCTGGGTCATGCTGCTGACTGTTGCGGTTGCTGGGGAACTCGGCTGTAGGCTGCTGCTGCGGGAGGAGGAGCAGCCACAGGGGGAGATGAGCATGACCGGCCTGCTGCTCACGGCCTGGGCTGTCGTGGATCTGGGGAGGCGCTGTGCGCTGCTGGGAACCTGGGGTGATTGGGCGCTGGCCTGTTGGTGCACCAGGGCAGGAGGGGCGCTCCGAGGTGCGTGGAGGAGAAATTCCGGGCTGTTGTTGCCAGATGAAAGGGGGCGGCCTGGGCTTGAGATGGGGAGTGCGGTGGTGTGCTCACGGTGTTGATGGCACGCCCAGGGAAAGGGAGATGGCGGCTGGATTGTTGGAGGGTGATGGAGATTAGATTAGGGATGAGATTAGGGTTTAATGATTAGGTTAAGTATTATATAGAATGGGTTATTGGGTTAATGGGTTGAATGCTAACGGGTATGGGTTAACGGGTAGGATCCAAATGGGTAAATGAGTATTGGGTATTGGGTCTATGGTAATGGGTAGGAACAAGGATGCAAGGGAAAAGAAATAATGCTACTACTAAAAACAAATAATAATAATTAATAGTAACAATAATAAATAATTAGTAATAATAATTAATCTTAAGGAAACACCAATGCTAATAATAACTATTAACAATAATAAAAATAATTAATAATGAAATGATAATAGAAATATCCACTACCAATAATATCAATCAATTAATAATAATAATGATAGAAATAATAGTAATATGTAATTTAAAGATATCGATAAGAAATATTGGTATTACATATATAAAGCCAATTACCATTTACTATCTCAAATAAATAATTTCCACATTAATAATAATAATAATTATCAGAAGAAGAATAATAAATTAAGTTGATTAAAAAAATAATTTGTAAATTAAAATAAATACTTTAGGAAAATAAAAATACAGTATTCTAATTAGGGATCTTACAAATTTCTTGCATAGTTGTACTTGAAAAAGTGCAATTTGCCTATTGCACCACTTTTCATCCAGGGTATAAATGAAAATAGGCACATGAATGCATTATTTGTACCTATTAATCAAATCACTCTAGTTGAACAAGTGTGTATGTACTCTTGCCAAACTGAACGTGCAATCATTCCACTTATTCCATTGGGTTCTACTTTTTCTTCAGGAGCCTTATTCCATAAAAAAAATATTATATATCTGTATACAATCCTCAAAAGAATGTAGTTCATCTTACTTTATGATGTTTCCGAGCTGTGTTTTAAGACCTTACCGAACTGACCTTTTAATGTGGTCACACTTTTACTTTGCTGATTTCATTGAAATGGCCAATATAATTTATCTGGGATAAATATCCTTATATAGTCTCTCAAAAGAATGCAGTTCTTGGATTTTTCTGTGATAATTCAAGGTGAATCTGATACCTCATCATAAACCCCCCACCATCCACTGGCTCAAGTGCTGAAGTTCATGTCATGCTCCCCATTCTTAAGATGGTAATTTTAGTTGTTATTGAACTCTTGATCATCACATTAAAATTTGATTTCTTTTAGTGGCATGATGGTGGCTTATTCTAGGAACTCGGGAGCTTACCGGAGCTGACCTATTCTTTTCATGTAATTTGCACTATTATCCTAATGCTTTATATTGTAAGTGGAATATGTTTTAGTGTTACGCGGAGAACATGATATTCTTTTTCAAGTGGGCTTAGGAGAGTACCATAGGAGACATGTACCATCATTTTCTTTTGGAACAAAGGACAACCTAGACTCATAAATTTGTACTTAAGACTTCCCACAACCTACTCCCAACCATATACGACCATCTTGTCCTACGGAGTTGTAAGTTGCCATCTTAGTGGGCTCCAGGAGCTAGAACTCTTCTAAACTTCAGAACTCCGATGTTTTCACAATTCTTTCAAATCTCAGGTTGAAATACTATTTTCTTTTTCCTTCAAATGAAATACTGTTTTCTGAAATTCAAAGGCAGACTCCAACTCTCTCTCTCTCACACGCACACATTCATGGAAATACCTCTTGCAACTGAGTTAGCTAACCACTTGCACATCCCCCTTCCGATTGGGAAAGCTTTTCTAGCGTTGAGCAGTTTCGAAGGATTGCTCTCTTAATTAAAAGCTGTACTTGTAGAACGCAAGGGTCAGAAATCTCCCTTTCTTTCCCTATCTTCACAATTTTCCTTAGACTGATCATTTTCATAGTAGATAGTGCTGGATTAGCCAATCCACAGAAGGTCTTAATTCAGATTTAAGATGCAGAAAAAGGTTTTTCTTGGTTTTCTAGACATTACATAGTTAATAGCATGAATTTCACTTGAACTTTTAACTCCCATCCCCTTCTCTAGGTAGGGGAGAAAGTTCCTCCAATCAGTTGGTTGTTGGCATCTGTAGAATTTGTGACCTCCCCTATCCTGTGCAAATACTTTACCAACCTTCAGGTTGTTCATCTTGCATTTCACGTTAACTAGAACTGCAACTTAGGCCAAATTCTCTCCGTATATTATACTTTAGAAGAAAACATCTTATGAATTTGATCTTGGAATGCAAGATGCTGTATAGTCAGTGGCGGACCCAGGTGGGAGCGAGTGTATGCGGTCGCCCCCACTGAAAGTTGGGTTAATTAAGTAAATAACCCAAGTACTCGATCATTTCTCTTGATCTCACGATTCTCACCATCACAATTACAAGTCTTTAACCATGTTAATCATGTCAATCCAAACAAACAAAGACAACATGTAGAGATGAAAGAAGTCATGAGAATGTGAGGCAGTCAAATCATATCTTCCGTATCGTAGATGTCCATGATGTCACCTTCCAAATAAGAAAAATAATTTGTGAACTGCTGCCATGGTCGCACTCTTTTCTAAGGACTGCGACCAAGGTCGCAGCTCGCAATATTTTTCTGAGAACTGCTGTCATGGTGTAGTCGTTTCTAAGGACTGCGACTAAGGTCGCAGTCTTCTTTGCAGTATTTTTCTGAGGAATGCTACCATGGTCGCAGTCCTAATTATACTGAAAATATATAATTTTTTTAGGATTGCGACCATGTCACAGTTGATTGCGATCATGTCACATTGGATTGCGACCATTTTTTTGTAATATCAAAACTTGGAATATGTTGTTTGATTTTTATAAATTTTCAATTTTAGTTTATAATATTTTTGCGCCTAAGGGTGTGTTTGTTTCGCCGCAAAACGCAAGTCGTAAAACTTCTTTTCCATTTTCCGTTGTTTGTTTCGCTGAAAAACAAGTTGCAAAATGCAACTCTTCTTTTCCCACTTACAGTTGCTACAGTTAAATTTGTGGTCATGTAAATCTCATTTTTACACTCATATTTTCTCACTTGCAGTTGTTACAGTTAATTTTGTGGTCATGTAACTCTCACTTGTAGTACACTTATAGTTCAAACAGTTACTTAATAATCAATATATAATTTAATATTATTAAATATTTAATATTTTAAATAGTGTTCAATTTCTTATTTAATTATTTAATTATTTTATATTTTTAATCTTTATTTTTTATTGTTTTTAATATTGTTTTAATATTTAATATTTAATATTTAATATTTTTATTTAATATTTTTATTTAATATTTTATTTAATACTATTATTTTATTAATACTTATTCCATTTTTATTACTTTATTTAGAGTTAATATTTTATTAATATAACAATATTATACTTTAATATAAAATTACTATATATTTAATTATTTATTTTTTAATATAAAAATTACTTTATTAATATCATAATATATTTAATTAGTAAATTAATATTTTATTATGTTAATATTGTAATAATAATTCAGTATAATAATACTATAATGATAATTTATTATTAAATTATAATTATATTTTACTTTGTTAATTTTATATTTCTATAATATTACAATAATATTATAATAAAATTTATATTATAATAATTTTCAAGTATTTTTAATATTATAATATTATAACTATATTTTATTATTGTTGTAAGATTTTTTAATATTTATATTTTATTAGTATTCTTAAAATTTTATTAATGTTCTTTAGGTTTTCTTAAATTTTATATTATTTATTTAGTTAATATTTTAGTAATATTTTACTATTTATACTAATATTTTATTAATATTATTGTTATAAATAAAATATTAAGATTATTAATTTTTTATCTCAATTTATTAATACAATTTAATTTGCATTAGTAGATTTAATTTAATAGTATTTATAATATTTAAATCACTGCTACAGTTAATTTTGTGGTCAACTTTTCCACTTACACTTTTACATTACCAACCAAACAGCGTAAAACACAATATACTTTACCATTTACACTTTTACTTTATCAACCAAACACTGTAAAACACAATATATTTTCTCTGCTACAGTTCACTTTTTCCATTCTCATTTTACGACTTACGACTTGCGACGTTTTGCAACGAAACAAACAGGCCCTTAGTGAAAATCCTGCGTACGCCACTGTGTATAGTATTTGTAAAGAGTAGTTCAATTAGTTCATACTTTTTGGTTGGGTTTACTCTAGAACAATTTTTTTCCTTGTCTTTTTCTTTTTCATATCTTTTTAAGGATTGCTTCCAGGTTGCGGTAGTTTAAAGTAATGAACACAGAACGTTGTAAAAAAAATTTTTGCACCCCCCGATTGTGGTTGAACTTGTGCTCACCTTACAGATCCTGGAGCTTGGTATTGTGTCGCATTCTGTTATCATCGGACTATCTCTGGGTGTATCACAGAGCCCGTGTACCATCAGACCCCTCGTTGCTGCTCTCTCCTTCCACCAGCTCTTTGAAGGCTTCGCTTTGGGGGATGCATCTCTCAGGTTTAAACTACTCAGAACTACAATCTAATAATGAATGATAGGATCAATCTAGCTGATGGACAACATTGGTCATTGCAGGCGCAGTTTAAAAGCCTATCAGCAACACTGATGGCATTCTTCTTCGCAATCACCACACCAATGGGGATTGCGGTTGGAGCTGGGATATCATCGATATACAATGCGAACAGCCCAAGGGCACTGGTGGTGGAGGGTATGCTAGACTCGACATCGGCAGGGATACTCATCTACATGGCTTTGGTGGACTTAATCGCTGCTGACTTCCTCAGCCGTAGGATGAGCTGCAGTGTTCGGCTTCAGGTGGCCTCTTATATGGCTCTCATCCTTGGAGCCTTGTCGATGTCGGCCCTGGCAATATGGGCATAGTGAAATTAGAAAGCACGGATTGTATGATTAGAAATGTGGGCGGCTTTGGAAGCCATAGCCCCTTTCTCACACACACACACACACACACACTGGATGGGCCACTGGAATGGTGGCGGCAAAGGATGCAAGCGGAGATAGAGGTTTATGGAGGGTTGCATTGAACAGGGGTTCTGTGAATACTGTGTTGCATTGTTGTACTGGAGCTCAAAACTCCAACTTTGTCTAACAAAAGCCATAAAGAAAGATGGCCTTTGCAATTGTGCAATAAGAATTCTAGCTTCTCTTCCTGGGTGAATGTCTTTGCTCTGCTCGTATCTACCGGGGCACAGGGAGACTGATAAGTTGTATCTGGGGATGGGTATGGGTCGGACTGGGCCGGCTATTGACCTGTATTAAGGGTCTGTTTGGTTGTCGTAATTGATCGTAATTCGTTAGTCGTAATTGATAAATTTTTACATTTGTAAATGAATTACATGCATTTAAATTTTACGGTATTTAGTTGGTAATATAAAGTTGTAAGTGAGAAAGTGTATTGTATTTTACGGTGCTTGGTTGTCGTAATGTGTAAGTCGTAAGTGAAAAAATTGACCACAAAATTAACTATTTGGTGATTTAAATTTTTTTTTAATATTGTTAATAAATATTAAAAATGTTAAATTTTAAAGAAAATAATATTAATATAAAAAAATATATACTGTTGTAAAAACTTCGAGAATATAACACCAAGACAGAGAATTCTAGAGACAGAGTAGAAATAGGAATTCTTATTGATTTCTGAATTTTGTGTGTGTACATTGAAATGAATCAGGAAGGGCCTATTTATAGGAAAACCTTGGGGCACTATGCAGTCGCTTGCGTCATCGCTTACATCAGCGCATAGTAAATTTATTATGGTGCACAGTGGATTTGATGGGTGGATTGGTGGATAGCCACCATTGTTGATTTTTCATAACACTCCCCCTTGGCTGTCCACCATACATGATGTCTCGTTAAAACCTTGCTAGGAAACCCAGTGGGACAAAACCATAGCGAAGGGAAAAAGAGTACATCATTTCTGTATACGTGTTCTATGCTGCCTCGTTAAAAACCTTACCAGGAAAACCCTGTGGGACAAAATCATAGTAAGGGAAAAAGAGTGCAGCCACGTAAGCTCCCCCTCAAGTTGACATGAGTAGTTCTTCTTCATAAATCTCGCTTATGACGCATCCCAATATCATGAATAAGCTTTCTGAAAGTTGGAGGGGGAAGTGCCTTTGTAAAGAGATCTGCCACATTATCACTTGATCGGATATACTGAATAGTAATTTGCTTATCCTTTTCAAGCTCTTGGCTGAATGAGAAGAACTTCGGGGGTATATGCTTGGTACGGTCGCTTTTGATGAATCCTTCCTTCATTTGAGCGACGCATGCAGCATTGTCTTCAAACAGTATTGTTGGATCTCTGTTGACTGGTAATCCACAAGTTTCTTGGATGTGTTGAGTTACAGACCTTAGCCATACACATTCTCGGCTTGCTTCATGGAGTGCTATGACTTCAGCATGATTAGAAGAAGTGGCAATAAGTGTCTGCTTTTGTGAACGCCAAGAGATCGCTGCACCTCCACATGTGAACACATATCCTGTTTGAGACTTGGCTTTATGTGGATCTGACAAATAACCTGCATCTGCATACCAGTTATTTCTTGTTTTGATCCTCTGGAATAAAACAAACCAAAGTTAGTTGTTCCTCGAAGATAACGAAATACATGTTTAATACCATTCCAATGTCTCCGTGTAGGAGATGAGCTAAATCTTGCTAATAAGTTAGTAGCAAATGATATATCTGGTCGGGTACAATTAGCCAGATACATAAGAGCTCCAATTGCACTTAGGTATGGTACTTCAGGACCAAGAACCTCTTCATTATCTTCGCGAGGACGAAATGGATCTTTTTCCACATTCAATGATCTAACAACCATTGGAGTGCTTAAATGATTTGCTTTATCCATGTTAAAGCGTTTTAAGACCTTTTCAGTGTAATTTGATTGATGCAAAAGTATGCCACTTTGCAAGTGCTCAATCTGTAAACCAATACAATATTTGGTTTTTCCAAGGTCTTTCATTTCAAATTCATTCTTTAAATATATCATTGCTTCTAGGATCTCTTTGTGAGTCCCAATAATATTTAAATCATCAACATATACAGCAATGATAATGAATCCGGATGTTGTTTTCTTTATAAAAACACATGGGCATATAGGATTATTTATATATCCTTCTTTTAATAAATACTCGCTTAAGCGATTATACCACATGCGCCCTGATTGTTTTAACCCATATAATGATCTTTGTAATTTGATCGAATATAATTCTTTGGGTTTTGAGCTTAATGCTTCAGGCATTTTAAATCCTTCAGGGATTTTCATATAAATATCGCTATCAAGCGACCCATATAAATAAGCTGTAACAACATCCATAAGACGCATTTCTAAATTTTTAGAAACTGCTAGGCTGATTAAATATCTAAACGTAATTGCATCCATTACTGGAGAATACGTTTCTTCATAATCAATTCCAGGTCTTTGCGAAAAACCTTGAGCAACAAGTCGAGCTTTATACCTCACAATCTCGTTTTTCTCGTTGCGTTTTCGTACAAAGACCCATTTGTATCCTACTGGCCTCACGGCTTCAGGCGTGAGGATAATAGCCCAAATATTTTGCGCTTATTAAGCGAACTCAATTCAGCCTGTATAGCGTCTTTCCACTTTGTCCAATCAGGTCTATTTTGGCATTCAGTGACGGATCTTGGTTCAGGATCCTCACTTCCGTTAACAATATCACATGCTACGGAATAGGAAAATATTTCATCTATATTTTCCATCTTATTGCGATTCCATAATCCTCCTGTATTGACATAATCAATAGAGATTTCATGATTTTCTATATCTTCATGATCTTTCATCTCTTGATTTGTCTTATCTTGTGTTACTTCTGGAACACATTCTTGCTTATTTTGTGTTTCTTCTGAAACACATTCTTGCACATTGGGGTCATCGTGCTTATCTGCTCCTTTTCTTTTTCGAGGATTTTTATCTTTGGAACCGATTGGTCTACCACGCTTCAGGCGTGTCTTAGACTCATGAGTGACTTCATTCTCGGGTTGTCCTTTTGGATTTCAATCCGAGCAGGAGCATTTACAGCTGGTATATATGATTTAGTCACTCTTTTTGTATCAGTGAACGCATCTGGCAATTGATTTGCTATTTCTTGTAAGTGCATAATCTTTTGCACTTCTGTCTCACATTGTCTTGTGTGAGGATCAAGATGCAATAAGGATGATTCACTCCATGTAATCTCTTTCTCCAGCTGTTTCTTTTCTCCCCCTAATGCTGGGAAAATTGCCTCATTGAAGTGGCAATCGGCAAACCGAGCCGTAAAAACATCGCCTGTTTTAGGCTCAAGATATCTTATAATAGAAGGAGATTCATAGCCGACATATATTCCCAGTCTCCTTTGAGGACCCATCTTTGTACGTTGTGGTGGAGAAATTGGTACATATACCGCACAACTAAAAATTCTAAGATGGGAAATATTTGGTTCTTGACCAAATGCTAATTGTAGAGGGGAGTACTCATGATATGCACTTGGTCTGATGCGAATTAATGCTGCAGCATGTAAAACTGCATGACCCCATATAGAAATAGGAAGTTTTGTTCTCATTATTAATGGTCTAGCAATAAGTTGGAGGCGCTTAATCAGCGACTCAGTCAAACCATTTTGTGTATGTACATGGGCAACAGGATGTTCAACAACTATTCCAATCGACATACAATAATCATTAAAAGCCTGAGACGTGAACTCACCAGCATTGTCAAGTCTAACTCTCTTGATTGTATAATCAGGAAATTGTGCCCTTAATCTAATTATCTGAGCAAGAAATCTCGCAAATGCCACATTGCGAGTTGACAATAACAAACGTGTGACCATCTACTAGAGGCATCTATCAATACCATAAAATATCTAAATGGTCCACACAATGGGTGTATAGGCCCACAGATATCACCTTGGATACGTTCAAGAAATGTAGGTGATTCTGTTTTTATTTTAGCTGGTGACGGTCTCATAATTAATTTTCCTAGAGAACAAGCTTCACATGGAATCTTACTAACTTGAAGGATCTTCTGGCCCTTTAAAGTATGTCCATGTGAATTCTCAATAATTCTTCGCATCATCTTTGAACCAGGATGACCTAAACGATCATGCCACAGAGTTACTGTCTCTGTATCCTCTTTAACTACCATATGTGACTCTATCACATTTATATATGTATAATGCAATCCTGAGGAAAGCTTTGGTAGTTTTTCTAATATGCACTTCTCTCCTGATACATAAGTAGTAAGATACATATACTTCATATCTTCTTCAGTTGCAGACTGAGTGTCATATCCATGAAGATATATATCATTAAAACTCAACAAATTTCTTTTAGATTTTGGTGAAAACAAAGCATCTTTTATGAAAAACTTTGTTCCATTTGGCAATATGAAGCTGGCTTTACCAGTCCCTTCAATCAAGTCTACAGGACCTGATATTGTATTGATGATTGCCTTTGTTGGTTTTAATTCAGAGAAGTACCTTTTATGTTTGAGAATAGTATGTGTAGTACCGCTATCCGGTATGCAAATCTCTCCACTTTTGGTCTTGACTTCATCATTAGAATAATCCATATCAAGCTTCATGCAAAATAACAATTTAGTAAGAATAAATTTTGAAACATATTATTATAAGGGAAATATTTTATTCAAAGATAAATTTGAAGATTACAAATAACAAAATATGATAATACATAATCAAATGTCTAATTATCACCAATATCATGATGGATTGGAAGATCAACAAATCATCAGTAAAATCCGAAGCATCAAGATGAGTTGAATCATCCATAGGATCATCATGTTCAGTGAAATTCACTTCTTTCTCTTTTCCTTTCAAGGATGCTTTGTAAAGCTTGCAAAGGTGCTCCGGTGTTCGGCACACTCTAGCCCAGTGTCCTTTGGAGCCACATTTGTAACAGGAATCTTCAGGATTCCGAAGAGAACTTTCACGAACATCTTTTCCTTTTTCATGTCTTTCCACATGATGCTTCTTGTGGATCGCGTTATTCTGTGAAGGGTTGTAAAAACCACTTCGACCGCGTCCACAGCCACGTCCACGGCACACGACCACGACCACGTCCACGGCCGCGTCCATAATTATATCCTCGTCCAAAATTTTTAGAAAATGCAGCATTTGCTTCTGGAAATGCTGCTGAACCAGTAGGACGGGACTGATGATTTTTTATCAAAAGTTCATTATTTTTCTCTGCCACGAGAAGAGATGAAATTAGTTCAGAATATTTCTTGAAACCACGCAACCTATATTGTTGTTGCAGTGTTATATTGGATGCATGAAATGTGGAGTAAGTCTTCTCCAACATTTCTTCATCCGTGATATCTACTCCACAGAATTTCAACTGGGATACTATTCTGAACATTGCAGAGTTGTAGTCGCTAACTTTCTTAAGTCTTGGAAGCGCAAAGCATTCCATTCATCACGAGTGGCAGGGAGTACAACTTCCTTTTGATGATCAAACCTTTCTTTGAGGTTTTTCCATAAGCACTTGGGTCTCTAACAGTGAGATATTCACACTTTAGACTTTCATCAAGATGTCTGCGGATAAAGATTGTCGCATTTGCCTTATCTTGTGACGACGTAGAATTTATTTCTTTAATGGTCTCAGTGAGACCCATTGACTCAAGATGTATCTCAATATCAATAACCCAAGACATATAATTTCTCCCCGTGATATCAAGTGGAATGAACTCAAGTTTTGCAAAGTTTGACATGGTGATAACTATAACAAAATATAAAATAATTAGAATCACAACATTTTTATTTCTCAAAGAAAATTTGCATGTCAACCAAAATAGCTACAAGTAGAAGAGGAAAAGTGAACATTAAAATAAAAAAATACGGGTACAATTCACTTGGATCCATGTCTCCAAGAAAAACGATAGAAGTGTTGATGATGATGACGACAATAAGAAACATCAAAGCTGGACTAAGCATCTTGCGCAAGCTTCTAGAGATGATGAAAATTTTGAGAATGAAGAGAGATTGAGGAGTGAGTTATGTGGTTTAGAATTCACCAATTTATAGGATGAAAAATAGCCGTTTATAGCCGTTGGGGTTTTAGCCGTTGGGGGATATAGCCGTTGGGTTTATAGCCGTTGGGGGGGAGAGAGGAAAAACAATTTAGATTTTATATAATTAAATATTGTAATTAAGGAAATGGTAAAATAAAAGCATTATACTATATATATATTTATGAGCTATAATATATGCACGCCACTCTACTTGGTGGGTGTTTTGCAGGCATAATTAATAAAACAGTAATTATTGAAATAAATATTGGCATACCACGCTACTCGTAAACCTTTTAGTGGGTGTTTGTTCAGATATAATAGTAGAATAATAAAATATATAATGTTAGAAGCTTATGGTTTAATCCACGCAAGCATCAAGTTAGATGTTAGTAAAGATAGCATAATCACATCACTTTACTATAAATAGGTGGCAGAGCCTCCTTTCATTATAGTAATGATGTTATATGAATATAATTAGTATAATAATTCAGTTTTCGTAATCATATCACATTTCTATAAATAGGTGGCAGAGCCTCCTTTTATTATAGTAGTGGTGTTATACGAATATCATAGTATAGTAACTTGCCAATTTTACCTTGAGATTGTAGAGGTAGAAGCTGGGACTTGTGATAGGACTCTTCCTTGAGCAGTGGAAGCAGAGGCTCGTGACAAGTTTTACCTTAAGCTAATGGAGGCAGAGACTTGACGTGGTAGGCTTTTTCCCTGAGCTGACGGAGGTAGAGGCTGGGGACAGACTAGAGTGATCGTGCTGATAACGTGTTGTAAAAACTTCGAGAATATAACACCAAGACAGAGAATTCTAGAGACAGAGTAGAAATAGGAATTCTTATTGATTTCTGAATTTTGTGTGTGTACATTGAAATGAATCAGGAAGGGCCTATTTATAGGAAAACCTTGGGGGCACTATGCAGTCGCTTGCGTCATCGCTTACATCAGCGCATAGTAAATTTATTTATGGTGCACAGTGGATTTGACGGGTGGATTGGTGATAGCCACCATTGTTGATTTTTCATAACAATACAAATTTGTATGTTCACAAAATTAATTGTAACTGGGCTGTAAGTGAGCGGTAATTGAGTTGCAAGTGAATGGTAGTGAGTTACGTAAGTCTTTTTACGAATTACGGTCCAAACAAACACCATAGTTGTAATTGGGTTGTAAGTCATTTACGAATTACAGATTTTTACGTCGTAAAAGACGAAACAAACAACACCTAAACTGGGTGAATTTTAGGTCAGTTCAGATCTGACTTGGGCATCTGATGGGCCACCTAAAAAAGTATGTATGTTTCTTTTTGGGCAACCCATGGGCACTGCGGGGCCTGCCTATGCCTATGGACTGGCTCGAAATTAATTTGTAAAACAATAAATAAATCTCAGAAAGTGTTTCATTTTATATTTTATTTTCTAATTTTTAATTAGATTCTAAAACACCACAATAAAAAGAAACTTGAACCGGACAGGCGAGGACTTCAAGCCAAGGCCGTACAACTCAAGCAAAGCAAAAGTGAATAAAGATGAATGCAAACCATAATATGTAAGAACTTTATAATACGGGGCGTTTGTTTCGCGTAAAATTCTGTAATTCGTAAATGACTTACTACCCAGTTATAACTACGGCGTTTGTTTGGACCGTAATTCGTAAAAGACTTACGTAACTCAACTAACACTCACTTGCAACCCAGTTACCACTCACTTACAGGCTTACAGCCCAGTTACAGTTAATTTTGTGGTCATACAAATTTGTAATATTTTTTTATATTAATATTAAAATTTTTAATATTTAACTTTTTTTAATATTTATTTGCAGTATTAAAACTTTTAAAATCACCAAATAGTTAATTTTGTGGTCAACTTTTTCACTTAGGACTTATACATTACGACAACCAAACACCGTAAAGTACAATACACTTTCTCACTTTACAATTTTATATTATCAACCAAATACCGTAAATTTACATACAGGTAACTCATTTACAATTGTAAAAGACTTTACCAATTACAATAACGAATTACGGTCAGTTACGACAACCAAACAGATCCTACATGAAGCCCGAAGGAATTTGCATGCACGTCCGCGTAAATTTATCTTCCCTATATGCACCTTTCTGTAAATAATGAACAATAATCAAACTAATTTTGTAAATATAAATGAAAAGAAATGGGGGGAAGTTTTAATTTTTATCAGTTCAAATAGACATGTCCAATTAATATTTAGATCGTATGGGCGAGGGAGGGCTCCTGCTTGAATATTTCGGGCCAACCTGATTGTACCGTGGACCGGTCCTGCCCATTTTCACCCCGAGTTGTATCCCGTGGCTGTCTGTTTTGATGAGTTACATATTAGAAAGAATGGGGATTATTGAGCAGTCGCTATTTCTGTTCTCTTGAGTTTTTCTTTGAGTTTTTTGTGCTTGAATCAAAGAAGAGTTCAATTTATCTCTCTGTCTCCAGTTCGGCTCGTTTACACCCCCTCGTTATAATCCTCGGATCTATTTTAAGTGTATGAATTTAAGTAGAAAAGGAAGGGTTTAATTATAGCTATTTAAATAAAGTTACGCTACTTAATGCAACAGGAAAAGTTTTTTTTTTTTTTTTTTATTGTTCTAAAAAAGTGAGGATTTTTAGATGATTAACAGACAATAATATGAATGATTTAGAAGATGGGTTTCTCAATATAGAAAATTTAAGCAATATATCATCTAAAAAAAATCTTTGGATATAAATTTAATGAGCAAATCTTGACTCCTACGGCTCTACACTCTTTTTCCATATCACTCTTTTTCATATAAATTTAATGAGAGTGATATTGGGGGAAAAAACAGTCTCAAGGAAGGGGTATTTTTTTTTCAAAAAAAACTTTATATAATAAACAATTCTAAAAATCAGCTTCTCTTTAAACTTATTTTAAAAATTCACTTCTAACATATCACATCGGCAGCGAGATGGTCCGCACGTCAGCCTGGTGCCCATCTCTGACAGGAGTGATTTTTTCTTTGTCTGGACGAACCAAATTTGTTTTACATGTGCGTGGTTGTCAATCCAAAAGGAGCAATATTTTTTCTTTTTGAATTTTACCTTGGCCGATATTATGAACCTCGGACGAAGCTGTCTTAGAAACGAGGTGACATGAAGTCAATTTTGAAAATAAATTTGTCAAAAGAGCAAAAATTTAAAATTATTTATTAAACAAGAAATTTAACTGCCGACGACTGTTGCAGTAATAACAAATAATCACCCAAGTTTGTCCTCATCAACAACCGACATCTACACAGTAAGAATGATCGAGAGATCTGCTCTCCTTCACACGAAAGTGTGGACACTCTCTGCGCTGCTTCCACCAACTCTCCCCTTCATGACGACATCATATCTCTATTCTCACCCCATATATCTCTCTCACAGCTTCCCCATTTCAATCTTCATCTACATCTCAAATGGCGACAGCTGACGCCGCCCTCCGCCTCAAGCTCCTAGCCATCGCCCTCACCCTCCTCTCAAGCGCAGCCGGCGTCGCCATCCCCCTCCTCGGCCGCCGCCGCCGCCTCCGCTCGGACGCTCCCGCCTTCGCCCTCGCCCGGGCCTTCGCCGCTGGGGTCATCCTCGCCACCGGATTCGTCCACATCCTCCCGACGCCATCGAGTCCCTCGACGACCCCTCGCTGTCGGGGACGCTGTGGCCGGACTTCCCTTTCTCGGGGTTCGCGGCGATGCTGGCGGCGCTGGGGACGCTGGCGGTGGACTTCATCGGCACGAGGTTCTACGAGGGGAGAGAGGAGGAGGGGAAGAAAATGGGGGGTGAGGATAACAGCGAGAGGGAGAGGGACGGGATGCATATTGTGGGGATGCACGCGCACGCCGCGGAGCGGCACGGTGACATCCACGACGGCGGCGGCGGGGGTTCTTCGCGTTCGCGGCATGTGGTTGTTTCGCAGGTATGCTTGCAATTGATTTTGAAATGATAAAAATTTTGTGCTATAATTCTCAACTTTTGGTATAATAAAAGGAATTTAACTTGTGATAGAGTTGGTCGCTACCTCGAAAATAAACTTGAATCCTTCAGTTCAGGATAAAACAAATTGAAAATATTAATGAAGGGGGAAAATAAACACAATAAGGATCTGAATTCACGATGTTTTTTTTCGCTCACGGGAGGATTGTTGTGGGCTCACTGTAGCTATACAACTCCAATAATTTTAGCGAGCGGTGCAAGAATTTCTCTTCATCAGCAAAGAAGCAATTAACATATTTTATCAATATCTGCTAGTTACAGTAGATTTTTCAGAATTTCACCCATCAAATTTGCAAAACAATGGGCCCCTAAAGAGTAACTGGACACAATGAGGAGAATTTTTCCTGCCATCTGACAAAGAGACGGAGCTATTCACCTTAATTTGTTAATGATTCATCGCGTAAAGAGTTTTTTTTTTTAAATGTGAAAAGACTTTGTGCTTGTCTGTTTAGGTAATAAAATAATTCTATTTGTTTTGTATCAGTGTCTCGAACTTGTGACTTCTTTCGTCACAATTAAACATCTTTATCAATATGTTCTCAATTAGGCAGTTTTTATAAATTTTATTAATTTAGTCACAATAATAACATTGATTTTTGGTACATGAGAAGAAGCAATCGCATAAGGAATTGGAAACAACATTACATATAATTGGATGTTCTTGCCATCATTTAAGAATCAAATCTATTAACAAACACTGTGCACTTTTAATTTCTTGGAAAGTAGAATCATACAGTACTAATTGTTAGATTACATAAGTTATCATTGATTTTTTTCTTTTCCTGCAAGTACTCTGTATTCATAGCAAAAGTATCATTTGTAACCACTCTAAAACTTTTTGTTTCTTCATCCTATCTTCTTCACTCATCTTATTTAGATATTGGAACTCGGCATTGTATCTCACTCGGTGATCATCGGTTTGTCCATGGGCGTGTCACAGAAACCATCCACCATCAAGCCCCTCCTCGTCGCCCTCTCCTTCCACCAGTTCTTCGAGGGGTTTGCATTAGGTGGGTGCATCTCTCAGGTAAACGCTTGAATCTTGAATCAACCACAACCACATCAAACTCGAAGATAACCTCGTGAAATGTTAATAAGACATGTGACCTGTGTTGGGTATCCTGCTTAACAAGAATCAATCTGACAACTAATCAAGATCACTGAGATATCAACAATCTAATTGGCCAGGTTGGCAAATATCAGGTGGGAGGTTTTCCGTTCAATAGAACGTTCCTTAATTTAAGAACCACCTTTCAATTTTCTTCCTTGGTTTAAGCACTAATTAGACTGAATCCAAGTCAGTCTCGATATACTGTAAAGTATATCCCCTGTATAAAGGACTTAATCCACTTATACAGTATCACTTAGACTGAATCTGTCAATCTCGATATACTGTAAAGTATATCCCCTGTATAAAGGACTTAATCCACTTATACAGTATTTGAAGTGAGGTACGCTTAGAGCGAATCTCCTTAAGACAATACGTCCCCCGCACCGGTGCTAACGGGATAATGGACGCTGGTCTCCCAAGATACAACACTTCTTCACGGTATTTGGATAGCACTACCAAATCACCGTACGGTCGAACCGTAGTCAACCAGTGCCTTCACAGGATCGTTGAAGCAGCGGTACAAGGACAAATTTCAAATGAATATTTGCCTTTACTCTTCTGGAGGAGCACCCACTGTTGAGGACGATGGAAGGTAGAAGAATATCTTTCTTCAGAAGTACCAGATTCAGACAACAATTCTTATAAAAGAATATGTTGAATTTCTGATTCCTCTTTCAGAACATTTTGCAGAATCTCCGTTGGAAGTCGCTTCGGAAACCGAGTTACTGATTTCCCACTTCCCGTTTGGAAGTCACTTCAGAACTCCCTTTTGGAAGTCACTTCACTTCAGAACTCTACTTTGCAATTCAGAATGCAAAACTTAATTTGCAATTCAGAATTCAGAGAGAGAAGAGAAGATTGGTGTTGTTGTTTTTACAATTGAGAATTGGAGCCCTTTATATAGCCTTCCAGGAGTGCCCAACAGGTTCGAACCCAAACCAAAGGTCGCACCCTTTCGACCCAGCAGTCGTGTCTGTTGGCTGCCCAAAAGATGCACCTAACAGTCACAACTGTTGGCAGTCCAACAGTTGCAACTATTGGTATTCCAACAGTCTTGGAGCGGGTTGGTTCGGATCTGGATAGCCATACCCGATTCAAAAAGAACCAGGTCGGGTAGGGAACCCGAACCCGAGCCCGGCCCGGCCCGGCACCGGCTGGCCGGCCGCCGCCGCCGCCGCCGCCAGCGGCGGCGCGCGCGTATGTGCGGGCATAGATCCCTCCCAATCGCGCGCGAAAACTCCAAGTACCCAAAGGGCACGCCCTATGTTCTCAATTTTCTTTATTTATACACCACAAACTTCCATCCCACGGCCAATGTGGGACTAAATGCTTTAAGCTACCTTTAGTCCCGTTTTGGCTTTGAATTAGGCAATCTTTGGACTTGAATATCTCATTCATTCGAAGTCGGAATTGAACATGTGAATATACCATGTTCATCACAAATGGAAGGAGAACACACTCCAACCATCATCCGGTTGATTCGATCACGGATCTCGTCATAATTCAACTCGAAGATTCACCTTTATATTCTTCAATTCCAACAATCCCCCACAATGAATGGAGATTCAAGGAATGACACACAATGAGACTGACTCTATTGTGAAAGGTACTTGAGAAAAGAAACTGCATAAGGATAGGTGAACTAGGTCTTGAACCTTCCATAGCGAAAGCTTTATCGGACTTACTGGCTAATCAGTGAACTAGGTCTTGAACTGTTAGCCGTTAGTGTAAGCCAAGTCAACAAGCTTCACACAGTGACTTTCCAAATCAACTTTCGTTCTCTGTTGTGTTCGTTTTGGCCCTGGACATTCTTGGTTTCAGAGAGTATCTTTAGGGAATAACAGCCTCCATAAAGATTCCCAAAGAGCCGACCCAACTCTATACTCACATAGGTGATGGACCTATTAAAAGTAGTCTACTCTACTCCACTTGTTTAGTAACAAGATATAGGCATCATTAAAAGCGTTAAGCTTATCCTTATCCCACTTGTAGAAAAGCACTTATGTGCACCATAGAAATGGATTGGAGTCAAGCTCCCAAGTGCTTACTTGCTGAGTCAATCATAACTAGTTTTTCCTCTTGAACTTAGTCCGTGGGATCTCCAGTCGCTAAGTGAGGTTTCCATTAAGCTGACTCGGTAAGGTTAGGCTTTTAGACCCATTCCCCTCGATGCGCAGTTTATACGCTCTCCACTTAAACCTTTAGTAAGCGGATCCGCTAAATTATCCTTTGACGATACAAAGTCAATAGAGATAATTCCATTTGAGAGCAACTGCTTCACGGTATTATGTCTACGACGAATATGTCTAGACTTACCGTTGTATAAAACATTTTGTGCCCTAGATATAGCTGCTTGATTATCGCAGTGTATACATATAGCGGGCACTGGCTTTTGCCATAATGGTATATCTTCTAAGAATTGTCGAAGCCATTCTGCTTCTTCTCCAGCCTTATCTAAGGCTATGAATTCCGATTCCATAGTGGAACGGGCAATACAATTTTGCTTAGAAGATTTCCATGATACCGCTGCTCCTGCTAGAGTAAATACGTATCCGCTAGTTGATTTTGATTCCTCAGAATCTGCAATCCAATTAGCATCACTGTATCCTTCCAGTACAGGAGGATACTGTCCATATCTCAAGGCATATTCCTTGGTATGTGATACGTAACCCAATACTCGTAGTAGAGCGGTCCAGTGTAGATCACTAGGATTGCTAGTGTATCTACTTAACTTGCTTACAGCGTAAGCAATATCGGGTCTAGTGCAATTCATCAAATACATTAGACTCCCGATAATCTGAGAATACTCCAACTGGCATATTCCAGTTCCTGTATTCTTATGAAGGTGGACGTGTGAGAGAAAAGGATTTGTATTCTCTTTTATCCCATGATCCTTGAATCTTTCTATCATCTTTTCCACATAGTGAGATTGAGATAGACTGATTCCATCTGGTGTTCTAGTAATTTTAATTCCTAAAATTATATCAGCAACCCCCAGATCCTTCATATCAAAACTGTTGGATAACATTCTTTTAGTGGACTTAATAATCTCAATATTAGTCCCAAGTATCAACATGTCGTCTACATAAAGACAAACAATGATACATGCATCTCCAACTGTTTTCGTGTAAACACACTTATCGCATTCATTGATAGTGAATCCATCTTTGATCATGACACTATCAAATTTCTCATGCCATTGTTTTGGAGCCTGTTTTAAACCGTATAAGGATTTTACCAATTTACACACCTTGTGTTCTTGGCTCTTGACTTTAAATCCTTCAGGTTGCTCCATATATATCTCTTCACTTAATTCACCATTTAAGAATGCAGTCTTGACATCCATTTGATGGATATCTAAGTTGTGCAATACTGCAATCGCAATCAACATCCGTATGGACGTTATTCTTGTTACTGGTGAATAAGTATCGAAGTAGTCAAGTCCTTCTTTTTGTCGATAACCCTTGGCTACTAATCTAGCCTTGTACTTATCGATAGATCCATCGGGTTTTAATTTTCGTTTGAAAATCCACTTACACCCAATTGGTTTACTTCCAGGAGGCAAGTTTACCAATTCCCAAGTATGATTACTTAGTATGGATTCTATTTCGCTATTTATAGCTTCTTTCCACATTTGTGCTTCTGGGGTTGACATAGCCTCTTTGAATGTTTGAGGCTCGCTCTCAATAGCGTATGCTATGAAATCTGGACCAAAAGATTTTGAGATTCTAGATCTCTGACTTCTTCTTGGTTCAGTTTCCGCATTAACAATTGGTTCCTCGGGGCTTTCGTCCCTGAACGCCATCTCGTGTGTTCTTTTCCCAGAAGTCTTATCTGCTTCCCGTTTGTACAGAAAGATGTCTTCAAAGAACACAGCATCTCGAGATTCGATAATCATGTTTACATGAATATCTGGTATTTCTGATTTATGAACCAGAAATCAATAGGCACTACTATTCAAGGCATAGCCTATGAATATGCAGTCCATAGTTTTTGCTCCCAACTTAGTCTTTTTAGGTAATGGAGTTAGCACTTTTGCAAGGCACCCCCACATTTTGAGGTAATGGTAGGAAGGTGTCCTTCCATGCCATAACTCGAATGGTATAAGACCAAGTTTCTTGTGGGGTACTCTATTTAGAATATGATTTGCAGTTAATAAAGCTTCCCCCCACAAGTTCTGCGGAGCTCCAGAACTTACGAGCATGGAATTAACCATCTCCTTCAAAGTTCTGTTCTTCCGTTCAGCAATTCCATTCTGCTGAGGAGTGTATGGTGCTGTAGTTTGATGTATTATACCAAAACTAGCACATAACTCACTAAAATCATTTGATTCATATTCTCCGCCTCTATCGGATTTTAGAATCTTGATTTTCTTGTTGAGTTGATTCTCAACTTCGGCTTTATATGTTATAAACATATTTTTGCCTCATCCTTACTGTTTAAAAGATACACATAACAGTATCTTGTACAGTCATCAATAAAAGTAATGAAATACTTTTTACCGCCTCTAGTTGGCATAAACTTCAAGTCACACAGATCGCTATGAATTAACCCTAAAGGTTCTGTATTTCGATCAATTGAGTGAAATGAATTTTTCGCCAACTTGGCCTCAACACAAATCTCACACTTGCGAATTTCTTCCAAGTTGAGTTTTAGGAATATATCTCAGATTAGACAAGTTCTTCAAAGACTTGTAATTTACATGCCCTAATCTAGCATGCCACAGAATAGGAGACTCAAGCAAATAAACAGAAGAATTTTCTTTATTTATAAGCTTCGGGTACAAATACATAGACTTTTTATCTACCACTGCAACATTGGCTTTAAAAAGTCCATCAACAAGATAACCATTTCCCACATACATCCCTCCCTTAGTAAATACAAATTTATCAGATTCAAAAACCATTCTAAATCCTTTCTTACTAAGTATTGATCCGGAGATCAAATTCTTGCGGATGTCTGGAACATGAAGCACATCGTTAAGAGTAAGCTCTTTCCCCGATGTCCACTTCAGGATGACCTTGCCCTTTCCTTCAACCTTTGAGACGGCTGAATTCCCCATGAATAGTTGCTCATCTTGCTCTAGTATTTGATATTCTGAGAATAACAATTTCTCAGAGCAGATGTGCCGAGTAGCCCCAGTGTCTACCCACCAATCCTTATTGTTGGTTGTCAGATTTACTTCTGACACCACAGCTGAAAGGCTTGGAGACTCATGGTCGGTCAAGTTTGCCTGTGGATGGCTTTTCTTGTTCTTTTTGAGAAGGCTGCGACATTCATTCGCCTTATGCCCTTCTTTGTTGCAGATGTAGCAGGTTCCCTTGAAGCGCATGTTCTTGCCTTCTTGGACCTTGCCCTTGTACCCCTGGGAAGTCTTCTTCCGCTTTAAGCCTTTGGAAGTAGACGTTTTCCCCTTTGAGTCCTCGATCACATTGGCTTTTGCTTCGTAGGAGTTCTTACTGCTCCTTTTCTCGGTCTTTCTGTTGTCCTCCTCGATTCGAAGCCTCACAATGAGATCCTCCAACTTCAACTCCTTTCGCTTGTGCTTAAGGTAGTTCTTGAAATCTCTCCACGCAGGTGGGAGTTTCTCCACGATAGTAGCAACCTGAAAGGTTTCAGGTAGGATCATACCTTCAGCTTCTATCTCGTGCAAGATAAGTTGGAACTCTTGCACCTGACTGATGACAGTCTTGCTGTCCACCATTTTGTACTCCAGAAATCGTCCTACGACGAACTTCTTGGTACCAGCATCTTCAGTCTTGTACTTCTTGTCAAGACTGGCCCATAACTTCTTTGCCGTTGTTATAGGACTGTAGACATTGTAAAGAGAGTCATCCAGTCCATTTAAAATATAATTTCGGCAAAGGAAGTCACATTGAGTCCATGCATCAGTTGCAGGCTCTGGTGGATTTTCCTCCAGGAATCTGGCCAGATGAAGAGTGGTCAAGTAGAAGAGCATCTTCTGTTGCCACCTCTTGAATTCTGTGCCATCAAATTTTCCTGGCTTCTCCGGCTTCGGGTTAGGAAGTGGAGTAGGCATCAATACTTGTAGCATGTTTGGTGCCTTGCTTGAGCTATCTTGATTAGTCTCAGACATCTTCTGCAAGTTCAAGCAGAACAGAAGTAAGAAACTTAATTGTCTTAAGATTGTTGGGTATCCTGCTTAACAAGAATCAATCTGACAACTAATCAAGATCACTGAGATATCAACAATCTAATTGGCCAGGTTGGCAAATATCAGGTGGGAGGTTTTCCGTTCAATAGAACGTTCCTTAATTTAAGAACCACCTTTCAATTTCCTTCCTTGGTTTAAGCACCAATTAGACTGAATCCAAGTCAGTCTCGATATACTGTAAAGTATATCCCCTGTATAAAGGACTTAATCCACTTATACAGTATCACTTAGACTGAATCTAAGTCAATCTCGATATACTGTAAAGTATATCCCCTGTATAAAGGACTTAATCCACTTATACAGTATTTGAAGTGAGGTACGCTTAGAGCGAATCTCCTTAAGACAATTACGTCCCCCGCACCGGTGCTAACGGGATAATGGACGCTGGTCTCCCAAGATACAACACTTCTTCACGGTATTTGGATAGCACTACCAAATCACCGTACGGTCGAACCGTAGTCAACCAGTGCCTTCACAGGATCGTTGAAGCAGCGGTACAAGGACAAATTTCAAATGAATATTTGCCTTTACTCTTCTGGAGGAGCACCCACTGTTGAGGACGATGGAAGGTAGAAGAATATCTTTCTTCAGAAGTACCAGATTCAGACAACAATTCTTATAAAAGAATATGTTGAATTTTCTGATTCCTCTTTCAGAACAATTTTGCAGAATCTCCGTTGGAAGTCGCTTCGGAAACCGAGTTACTGATTTCCCACTTCCCGTTTGGAAGTCACTTCAGAACTCCCTTTTGGAAGTCACTTCACTTCAGAACTCTACTTTGCAATTCAGAATGCAAAACTTAATTTGCAATTCAGAATTCAGAGAGAGAAGAGAAGATTGGTGTTGTTGTTTTTTACAATTGAGAATTGGAGCCCTTTATATAGCCTTCCAGGAGTGCCCAACAGGTTCGAACCCAACCAAAGGTCGCACCCTTTCGACCCAGCAGTCGTGTCTGTTGGCTGCCCAAAAGATGCACCTAACAGTCACAACTGTTGGCAGTCCAACAGTTGCAACTGTTGGTATTCCAACAGTCTTGGAGCGGGTTGGTTCGGATCCGGATACCCATACCCGATTCAAAAAGAACCAGGTCGGGTAGGGAACCCGAACCCGAGCCCGAGCCCGGCCCGGCACCGGCTGGCCGGCCGCCGCCGCCGCCACCCGCGCGCGTATGTGCGGGCATAGATCCCTCCCAATCGCGCGCGAAAACTCCAAGTACCCAAAGGGCACGCCCTATGTTCTCAATTTTCTTTATTTATACACCACAAACTTCCATCCCACGGCCAATGTGGGACTAAATGCTTTAAGCTACCTTTAGTCCCGTTTTGGCTTTGAATTAGGCAATCTTTGGACTTGAATATCTCATTCATTCGAAGTCGGAATTGAACATGTGAATATACCATGTTCATCACAAATGGAAGGAGAACACACTCCAACCATCATCCGGTTGATTCGATCAACGGATCTCGTCATAATTCAACTCGAAGATTCACCTTTATATTCTTCAATTCCAACAACCTGTGACAAAAAACCTGAAAGAAATATTAATGTCCACACTGCAGGGGTTGAAGAGATGCATGCATGCATTATTCGGGGCCAAATGCTAACTCTCAGGCCTTTGCTGTGGTTGTGGTTTGCAGGCTGGCTTTCACGACCTGAAAGAGACAGTGATGGCGTGCTTCTTCGCCGTCACAACCCCGGGGGGGATCGTCGTCGGGCTGGCGACATCGTCGTTGTATGATCCCGAGAGCCTGACTGCTATCGTGGTGCAGGGAGTTCTCGACTCCATCTCTGCAGGAATCTTGATTTACATGGCGCTCGTGGATTTGATAGCCACAGACTTTCTCGTCCGCGGCAGCAGCGGCAGTAGCATGCCCTTTCAAGTAAGCTCGTATGTGGCTCTCTTTCTTGGAGCTGGGTCTATGTCTCTGTTGGCCATATGGGCATGATGCTTTGATGAGATTGATTGTGCTAAACATGTATTCTCTTCTTATTGAAACAAACTTATGTTATAATGTTCCAGTTATGTATTATTTTTAGGAAAAATGGGTGAGTTCTCATCCTTTCTCCTTGCAGCAGAAAACCTTGAAATAAGTATAATGCTTAATCAAGTCACATATTAAGACTTTCAATTGTCTCACGGTGTCAAAATCTACTGGCACGTTACAACCATAGTTGAAGCTAGCAAAGTAAGTGTAGATTGTAATTTTATAATTACTAAATCTCGACCCTAATATTGACTACATTTCGACTTTGATGGTGTTTTATTTTCTTTTGCTTATTGGAAAGTCCTTTTAAAGATAAATGATTATTCAAAAGTACTTCTCACAAAATGAATTCAATGTAATTTGGACATTTTTTAGATACGGGGAATGGTATGGATAAGAATAATTAGTTGGGTTTAAAAAAAAAAATTAGATAACAACAAATTGTTCAGTTAATTCTATATAATATAATTAGCTACAACCCCAATAAAAAACATACGAGGAAAAAAGAAACAGAGTGAATCTGAGGTAGCTAAAAAATCCCGTGCACATCAGCCTTTATCAACATTTTGCAAAATTTTTCTCATAATCAGTTTCAAATTCACAAAAGTCCCAAGTTTTTTTTTTCTATTTTTTATTTTTTTCCCCTCCGAAAATTAAGCTAAAAAAATTTCTCTTCCCTTAAAAGCGCAAAAAGAGTGTGAGTTTCCACCTTTGCCCCCGTGAGTCCAAAACAATGAATCTGGCCTCCGATCGCAACAGTCAACCACCCAATCACAGAATCCGAATTTATTACCAAAAAATCAAAAAACTTCCCAAATTTGAAAATAATAAATTAATTAAGAAAGAGAGAAATCATCCCGCCAGCAAACCCGCGACCAACGCAGATCCGCTAATATCTACCCCACACCCACGCCCCTTTCCTCATTGCCATCTTCCCCCGTTCCGTTCAGTTCCCTTCCGTTGCAAAAATTCCCTCGTTCTCCCTCCTTTCACTCCGTTCCGTTCCCCACCACATCAGCCAACTGTCGAGTTGGTGCGCCAGCGTGATGTGTCATGGCCGTGGAGGGTTTTAAATGATAAATCACATTACCAATACAATCATAAGAGTTCAAATCTATATTTCAATTAAATGCAAGATATGAAATCAAACCCACAATAGTAATAGTGTAATAAAAGCACAATACAAATTCAATCAATTAATCACATAAGATTTTTTTTTCATTTTATGATGTCTTTTATAAAATTGCATATATTTTATTGCTATTCTTATTATGAAGTTTCTATTCTAATGTAGTCTAATTCTTCTTACAGGTTCACAATCAGGATTCAGAGGAAACAGAACATGAACGCAAAAAAAAGAATCTTGCAAAATTTGTAATGAGAATTTGTAATGAAATTATTAAATTTGTAAATTTTGGTGATATAGTAAAATAATATCCCTCACTTACAACGGGTTAACTGCAGTCGCCAGCCGATCCCGATGTCTGCAATGTCAAGATGCATCCAATGATGATGTTCTTTCTTGTAAAAAATAAAATTGATAAAATTAATCACAAAAAAAATATCTCAATGCAATCATAGTATCACTACAATATACAAGTATGAATAAAAAGCATGTAAAGAAATGGAGAGAGGGACACGACCAGACAGAGAGATGGATAGAGGGACACAGCCAGAGAGAGAGCCAGAGAGACAAAGAGAGATGGAGAGGGACACGACTAGATAAAAAGATAGCTCAGATTGGAAGCCACAGAAAGACGAAGGCAGAAAGAAAGAGAGAGGAATAGAGAGAGATGGAGATAGGGAGAGAACGAAAGAGAGACAGAGGAATAAAGAGAGACAGAGACATAGGATAAAGAAAGACAGAGGAACAAGAAAGAGAGACAGAGACAGAGTGAGAAGAGGATATAAAAAAGAAAGAAAGAGAGAGAGCGAGAGAGGCAGAAACACAGAGTGAGAAAGAAAGAGAGAAGAGAGTGGGGGAGACGGAGACAAAGAAAGAGAGGGAGATCGAGACGCAGAGAAAAAGACAGAGAGATGGAGCCAGGGAGAGACAGCGATAGAGAGAGAGAGAGAGAGAGAGAGAGAGAGAAAAGTAAGAGGGACAAAGAAAGAAAGAGGGACAGAGAGATGGAGCAAGAGAGACGACGAGAGAGAGAAAGAAAGAGGGACCAGAGAAAGAGAGAGTTAGAGACGCAGAGCTAGAGAAAGAGAGATTGTAATTTGTATAGCCAGAGAAGAGATATGGAGTGAATCAGATAAAAGAGAGACGGAGACAGAGTGAGATGGAGCCAGGAGAAGAGAGAGGTGGAAAGAGAGAAGAGAGAGGTGGAGTGAGAACCTGCACGGTGATGAAGGCGACGTCATGGTGGTGCAATGCTGAGAGAAGGTTCGCCGGGTGCCCTAAATCAAACGAAAGGTGAGTTTTTCTCTCCCCCTTTTCCTTCTATTTCTTTTTTTTTTTTCCTTTTTATCCGTTATAAGTGGGTCAGGTCTGCCTGATTAAATTGCGAGTTCTGACCCGACCCTCCAGGAGTATCAGAGGCGCTGCGAGGCGCGCGCCTCGCGTGAAGCGCGCGTGAGGCGAGGTCGGGTGCGCGCCTTCTCTCGGTCGCGTGCTTGGCCGTCGCGACGGGGCGCTGGGCTGCGCTTCGCTGTGCCTTGCGCTTCAAGCGCGCGCCTCGTTGCGCCTCTGACATTATTGTCTCAAGTTTTCTTTCCGTGAACGTAGATCAAGTTTGGGCCGAACCACGTTAAATCCTTCTGTTCTTTCTTATTACTCTTTTGTTTAGGTATTGTTAGTTTGCTTTAAAATAGTTTTCTTTTGCAACTACTGATCATATTGTGAAGTTCTGCAAACGTCGATCCTGAGAGAGTGCAATTGGTATCGTAGAATATCAATTTCATTTCAACACTCTTATGCTATTTTCTTCCAATGTATTGTTAAGTTTCTACACGAGTTATGTGAATCATGAGGAGTTGCATGGGTTTTAAATATAATTTTCTTTAAAGTGTAGACTTCATATCCTCTTTTCTTGAGTTCAATTGCTTGGGCGTTGAATCAACCTTGTTAAACGAGGTAATAGCGTGCTATTGACCGATTCTTTCAATTTAGTCCAGGCTCATAAGCATTTCCTTCTATTGTATCTTCACAGAAGTTTGCACAAGTTGAATATCTCTGATTCTTTGGTCTTAGATTTCTTCTACACTATAATATCATTATTTAAGTCAGTAGAATCGGTAGAGTTCAATTTTTTCTCTAATGATTAATCGGTAAAGAGTAACACGGTGTGGAAGTCACACCATTATGTTAGGTGCCATCATTTGATTATTTAGGGCATTACACATGCTATTGCTAGCTATGTTCTGACTTCTGAATTGCTAACCATTTAATTTGAATTATTATCCTTGCCTCCACAAGCACTCAGTATGTTGGTTAAGCCTGATGGAAGATGAAAGCTATTATTTTATAGTCCATGATCACTAAGCATCCTGCTTGATGGCATCTTTAAGCAAGAAGGCGACTATGAATCGAGTATTGATGTAGTATCTACCTTGTACTGTACTTTTTCAGTGTTTTTTTATTTCTGAGGTGGAATTAATCTTGAAGTTAGCATGAAAGCCTATTTGGATGGGGAGCTTAGGGTTGGTGTTTGATCAAACAATTGCTTAATAGATGCCTCCCCTCCCAATGTGAAAATAGTGGTGCAAAGCTTCCAAAGAAAGGTGTGAAAGAATGAGGGTAGGTGGACAGGATGCACATTTGAAAATGGAAGATATCATATGTTATTTTCTATAGGCATTTGGCTAGATAGGCAAGTTACTTCATATGTGCAGCTTTGTAGATGGCTGGAGGGGAACTATGATGTGCAGAGCTGCAGGGATTTGTATGTTTTTCTAGAGGGCTGTGGTAATGCCAACCATTGGAAGACGTAGACGGTAGATCATGAGTGTCAATTCTTTGCCTTCAATAGGGCCTGGACATGAACTTTGATAGAGCAAGCCAAAAGTTACTTGGTTTGAAGCCATCAGATCTTTTGGCCGTGGGTCACCTAAATAGCAGATTGCATATTGAGAATATGCCTAGAACCATCATTTCTTATGCTGAGATATGGCTGGAGCTTAGTTAAGAGCATGGTATACTTTACTTTTTCCCTTGTAATTATATCAACATGGCTGCCCATTATTAAATTATATCAAGATGTGATGACCTCTAGTAGTGTATTTACTGTTTTTTTTCTTATACACTGCATGTTACTTGATTTGGCACTGGATCTTGCTGCATTGCAATTCAGTTATTCTAATCAAAAGGCCAATGAAAGTTAATTGGATTGTTCATTAAAATATGCACACCTATATTATATATACAATCAGAGCAAACTAGAAGGTAGACATCCTAAGTTTTTCTTCCCACGAGGCCTCTCCATGCAACACAGAACCCGATTGAATTCTCAGCTTCACTTAATCTGCATGTCTTTTCTTTACTGTGTATCACATGTCATTGATTGTCAGTTGCCAGACATCTGAGTAAAATTTCTTGTTAATCTTCAGTATCAATACAGTACAGTATTCTCTTGTCTTTGGTAGTTCAAGCATTTGATGTTTGCTACTGAGTCTGTTATGCTAACATTTGATGTTTGGTATCTGATGGGAGTTCAAACAATACTAGTTTCAACATTATTTTCTGTTGTCTTCCCTTCCTTGGCTTATATTAATTACAGCACGGAATCTCATGCTTTCTCGTCCTGAAAATAGTGGATGGAAGATTGTGAAGCATTTCAAGCTGCGGTGGATGCTGATTCATCATACACATCAGCTTTAACAAGAAGCCTCACCCCCCCCCCCCCCCCCGTACTTGACGAGTTCTATAAAAATCTTCTCTCTGTGGGTGTTTCAGCAGTTACTGGTGTTGGAATGGAAGCCTTCTTTAATGCAACAGAAGCAAGTGCTATAGACTAAATGGAAAACTACAAGTATTTACGAACTTCAGTACAGTTTTTGATATTTTATTAACTTTTCCATATAAAGTTAGACGCATAATAATCATTTATCGTATTTGTTAGGCTGAGAAGGAGCGACTGGATGCAGAGCGCAGAAAGGAGAGAATGATAGATTGCGAAAGGATATGGAGAAAACCAAAGGGCAAACAGTGGTACTCAACACTGGCTTGAAGGACAGGGAACATACTAGAGACATGATGGTTGAAGAGGATGAGGAGGAAGGAGAAGAAGAAGAGTTAGAGGATCGACGGTTTTCTGAGGATGAGGAAGAAGATGGATGGTGAAAACGAGGAAGTTGATCACTTCGCTTTTTGAAGGTTATATTCTTTATGCTCAGTCGTCTCTCTCCTTTCCCGTGTTTATATCTTTCACTGCATGTCTTCATTTTTCAGCATTGTTTTTATCAGGCATATGCTTAATATGAACATGACTTTTCCTTGGCACACAGTTGCATAAATGTGTGCCAAGAAATAGGCCAATACGAGTGAGAATATAAAACTATGAAATGTGAATGAGTATCAGCATAGCGCATCAGACTTATTGCCTATGCTATAGCTTATATGATAAAATCAGCATAGGATGAAATGTTAGATGAACTTCTTGTTATAGATTCGATGAAGATTATCATTGTCCCGGTAAGAATTGAGCATATTTCTGATGATAGCAAAAGGGAATATTTTGGAGGTGCCCTCGCGTTCCGTTTCCAGCAAAATTTTAAAGGAAAATGAGAACAAACTCAAACTGGAACTCAACACCGTTGCAGCATTTCTAACTACAGCCCATAAATGAGGGTTAGATTTCTACATCAATGCTTTTGAATTGGAATGTTTCTGCAGTGAATTTTCCCAGAATGAGTCAACTGTGCTATTAATGTTTGGCTGGCCTTGATGTGCATATCATACATACAATCTTGACGTTGCAGGGGCCTTGCTGGATGCTGTAGTGAACCTCACCAGTGAATGGCGAACCAGTTTCCCCTCTTGGATGGATGGGCCATTTTGTAACCTGTCACAAGGGTTAATTAATTATAAAATAGCAAGATTTTGTGCCTTTTGAAGCTCGTCGTTGTCACATTTTTTTTTTTTTTTTGGGGTGTGGACAGATTTTTGATTCATGAATCTGTATATCATCGTGAACATGGACCCTTGGCTTGGCAGTCTGAAAATAAAAAGATAACTCGTTGTTTTTGGACAATGGATTTGATCACTTCAGTTTATATAGTTTTTGTGATTTATTCCTGTTTTTCTGGCGTTCGTCATGGCTGATATGTTTCTCAAGCAAAAAGAGTAGCAGTCTACAGCCATATGCCTCATGAAAAGCACGTATTTAGCTTAGAATAGGGAAAACGATGAGACTGAATGGTTTGTGTTTTAAGACGATCAATTTTCATAGAAAGTTTCATGTTAAAATTTTCCTCTGATGCTTGAATTTGCATAAACTAAATTACATTAACAATTAGTGAATAAAAGAAAAGTTATAAAATTACGTTAAGAATTAACTAAAGACGACATTATAATATTGTATAAGAGTTGATTTTGCATAAAATACATTTCATTTGTATAGAGGTCCCCGCTTCGTTCGTTTGCTCGCTGCTAGGGATGGCTAATGGGGCGGGTTGATCCGCTTCGACCCGCCCCGCCCCGTCCTGTGCGACCCGTTTGAGTCGCACAGGGCGGGTTGCGGGTCAACCCGGACCTGCCCCGTTTAGGGGCGGGTCAACTCGAATTGACCAGTCCCGTTTAAACGGGACGGGTCAGATTCGTACGAATCGGGTCGGGGAAAATTTTCCCCGACCCCTCCTCTTTATTTTTCTTTTTTTAAAGTCCTATATTATTATATTTGTGAGACGAGAAAATTAGTTTTAGACCCCTATTTTATTTTTTTAGCCCTCAACAGCTCAAAAAATTCCCTATTGTGATAAATTTGAAAATTTTAAAAATAAAATAATAATAAAATTCGAGGCGGGTTCAACCCGTCTCGGCAAATCCGGGTAACGAATCGGGTCAGAGACCCGATTCGTTACCCGATTACTTGATTCGTCTCGTTTGATTCGTTACGAGACGGGTGCAACCCGTCTCGTAACAATTCGTTAGCAAACAGGACGAATCGACAGCAGGACGAATCAACCGGATTCGTCCCGTTAGCCATCCCTACTCGCTGCCTCCAAACGCTGACGTCAGCATACAGCAGTGCGCTCCTTTTTCTTCCCTCTTTTTTCTCGTCTTCCTCCTCTTCCCTCTCTATTTCAAAAATCCAAACGCGAACTGAGAGAGAGAGAGAGAGAGAGAGAGAGAGAGAGAGAGAGGATGGCGTTCTCTAATTACGGCGCATGGAAAGAGAAGGTGTCTACCCTCTACGCCCGCTTCACCAACCACCACCTCTCCTGGCCTTCGCTCAGTTGCCGGTAACTCTCTCCTATCATCGCTCTCTGTCTTCTTTAATTAGGGTTTCTTCCCTAGGGTTTCTGTCTGTTTATGGCGTATGCTCGAGAAATGTTGGAGAAATTTGGCTTGCAGGGGCTTTTCGAGGATTTCTGTTGGATTTCTGCTCCTTTGGTTTCTTTGAGAAATTCTGTTGGGGTTTAGGGTTTTATGTTTTTATTTTGGTGTTTTAAGCACGATTTGGAGGAATCTTGTGTGCAGAGGTGTTCCAAGAATCTCTAGCTGATTTTGAGTAAACTTCGAGAAATTTATGGGGTTTCTTTTTTCTTTCTGTTTGAAGTCGTTATTTATGGATTTTCTGTGTGGTCTTAGGGTTTTAGGTTGAGTTATGGGGTTTCTCGAGAAATGTGGACGTTCGGTTTGCAGGGGAATTTTCAAGAATTTCTGTTGGATTTAGGATATTTTGAGGGTTGTTCACGAAATGAAATGCTGTAGGTTTTCTGAGAATTTCTGTTGAGTTGTAGGGTCTTTTATGGGATTTTCTCAAGAAATGTTTGAGAAAACTGGTGGCTTTCAAGAATTTCTGTTGGTTTTTAGGATATTCGAGTATTATTATTTGAGGATATTTCGAGGGTTTGTATGAATTCTTTAATGATTTGCTGGTGGGTTCTACGAGTTTCAGAGTTTTTGTAGGTTTCTTTAAGAAATGATGTTAGAGTTGTATGTTTCAAGGAATTTCCAACGAGATGTTGTAGGGTTTAAATGCCTGTAACCTCTTTATCAGTTTTAGATATCTTGGGAAGCTCACTAATATAAACTTCTTTTAGGAAAGATTTACCTTTGGCAGGCTGGAGATTATTGGGTGTTTATAGTTGAGATTAGCCTTTTGATTTATAAAGGAAGTGGCAGGTGGCTGGCTATATTTTTCTTTAGCTTCACATATTTAAGACAGTCCTCCTTGCGGTTAATTAGATTGTTCAATTTGGATTTAAGTTCTGGTTAAATTGGGAACCTAAAATCCAGGGACAAAGGGATAACTTTTAAGCTGAAGGAAATGTCAACTCTCATGTCATGTAGATTGCAGAATATCAGAAAATATCACATTATGCTTTAGTTTCAGGATTCTGGAATTATATAATGCTTGTGCCCACAAGTAACTTGGTAGTATGAACACCTGTCTTGTAATCTTCACTACCTCCATCTGAAGTTCATACAAGGCTTGCTGCATTGTTGTCTTTCCTAGGACTATATTTCGAGGGTTTGTATAAATTCTCTAGGGATTTGCTGATGGGTTCTATGAGTTTTAGAGTTGTTTGTAGGTTTCTTCAAGAAATGCTGTTAGGGTTGTAGGTTTCGCGGATTTTCCAATGAGATGTTGTACGGTTTAAATGCCTGCAATCTCTTTGTCAATTTTTAGAAATCTTGGGAAGCTCACTAATATAGCCTTCTTTTAGGAAAGTTTTACCTTTGGCAGGCTGGAGATTATTGGGTGTTTATAGTTGAGATTAGCCTTTTGATTTATATATGAGGATGCAGATGGCTATATTTATAATTAGCTTCGCGTATTGTCTCCTTCGATTCGAAACAGTCATGTTGCGATTAAGGGCCGTTTGTTTCGCCGTAAAAGGCGTAAAAGTCCGTAATTCGTAAATGACTTACAACCCAATTACAACTACGGCGTTTGTTGGACCGTAATTCGTAAAAGACTTACGTAACTCAACTAACACTCACTTGCAACCCAGTTACCACTCACTTACAGCCCAGTTACAGTTAATTTTGTGGTCATATAAATTTGTATTATTTTTATATATTAATAATAAATTTTTTTAATATTTAACTTTTTTAATATTTATTTGCAGTATTAAAACTTTTAAAATCACCAAATAGTTAATTTTGTGGTCAACTTTTTCACTTACGACTTATACATTACGACAACCAAACATCGTAAAATACAATATACTTTCCCACTTTACAATTTTATATTACCAACCAAACACCATAAAACTTACATACATGTAACTCATTTACAATTGCAAAAGACTTTACCAATTACGACTACGAATTACGGCCAGTTACGACAACCAAACAAACCCTAAGTAGATTGTTCAATTTGGATTTAAGTTTTGGTTAAGTTGTGAATCTAAATTCCAGGAACAAAAGGAGAACTTTTAAGCTGAAGGAAATGTCAACTCTCATGTCGTACCCTCATGTCATGTAGATTGTAGAATTGTCAGAAAATATCGCATTATGCTTAAGTTTCAGGGATGGGGATTTATATAATGCTCATGTCCACAAGTAACATAGTATACATGAGAATGCCAGTCTTTGTAATCTCCATTACGTCCATCTCAGGTTCATTAAAGGCTTGCTGGCTTATTATATTTCTATCAGCTCTCAGATTTAACCATAAAGGATTAAGCATGCTACATGTTTTAAGTTAAAATTTGAAGGATTTAAATATATAATTTTCTTTTGTTCTGTAGCATGTTTTTTTTTCTTTTTTTCATTTCATATATCTAATCCTTCTCTGCACTGCCTCGAAATTATTCTCAGCTTAATCTGTTGCTTTTCTAGATGTATACATTATCAATTTTGTTTACTTTCTGAATGTTGGAAAGGGGAGCAGATGATGGGCAATAAAAATGGCAGCATTAATAAATTTATAGTCAAATGTGATTGACACAAATTGTAATAGATACAAACTGTAGTAGATGACGATCACTGATATTGTCATTTCATCTTCATCATTGATGATTAGAATAGTTCAGTTTGCAAATGACTATCTTTGGAATTTGAATAAGCTGTGGAATCTTCTTAGTGCCTAAAGACTATCTTTGGAATTTGAATAAGCTGTGGAATCTTCTTAGTGCGTAAAAGACTTTTAGAACTGACATATTGATCTTTTTGTATTCATATTGGCCTTTCTGTTTATGATGCCTTTAAGCGCCCTTTACTAGGGGATGCCAGACAAAGAAGGATTCGCAAGGCCAAATCCAACTATTCAAGTAGTTGCAATAAGGGTTGACGGTCATGGTTATGCTATTATTTGGCTTTGTTATATTTCACAATGGAAAATGTCAACTGATGCAAAAACTCAGAACCGGATTGGATCTTCCAAGCAAATTCATCAATGAATCATGCTCTTCTGTTGAGTGATTCAATTTATCACAAAACCAAATAGCGAACAAAAACCTTCACGCTCAAAGTGTTGAATCAGCTCTTAAACCGTCGATTCCTACGCAATTCTGTACAAAATCCTCCAAAATAATGGAACCCGCTAAATTTACTTTCACATTGAACGACATAGTATTCGATTCCTGGATTACCAAAATTAGATTCCAATCCAAGATTCGAATCCACGCCGAAATACAGTTGTTGATATAGATACAACATTGATGAAAACCAATTCAAACAAACTCAAATGGTCCTTTCTTGGGATCTTAACAAATTCAAATGGTCCTCCTTCAGGATCTCAAACAAACTCTAAGTGCTTTTTCCTTGGGATCTGAAACAAATTCAAACAATCTTTTCTTGGGATCTAAACGAATTCAAATGATTCTCCTTTGAGACCTCAATGAACTTAAATGGTCCTTGAAAAGATTTAGATTATGGCAATCAGAGAGTTAACGAGTTCTCTCTCTATACTCTTTTTTATAAGCAATTACAATTATAACTCCTAGTAGAAATAGAATTCCTAACAATATTTAGCAATGTGAATCTAATTACATAATGACTCTTAACTATATAACGATTCCTAATTACAGTCCCTTGCAACTTGGAGCATATACATCGTACATGCTCAGCTTGTTACAAATAAAATCAATTCAGGTCTTCCTAACAGGCTTCGTGAGTATATCTGCCAACTGATGAGTTGATGATACATGTCGAGTTTAAATAATTTTATCCTCTACCAAATAACAATCTATCTCATATTCTATGCACTCGTGAAATACATAATTTTTAGCAATGTGAATGTTTGTCACAATACGACCCCATAAGAGACTCTAAAGTCAAATTTGCTATCACACAACATTCTGACTCAACAGTAGACTGTGATACGACACTCTTTCTCCAAGATACAAGATTTTCCCAATAAATATACAGTAGTCTGTGCTTGATCGTCTATAAATATGTGAGCCTACCTAGTCTGCATTTGAAAAACTTGTCACTCATATATAGCCACAATCTAAATATAATAATCCTTTTTCAGAGCCTTTTTCAAGTAGCTGAGTATTCGTACTGCTTCGTTCCAATGGCTTTTCTTCGATGCTCAAAGAAACTGACTTATCGCACTAACTGTAAATGCGATATTAGGTTCAATTACCACAAATAATTCAACTTTCAGTCAATTTTCAAGATTTATTAGGATTATCGAATTTCTCCTGATGTGATAACAATTTGACATTATTCTCAATTGATGTATCCATAGCTCGCACCCTAACAATATTGCCTCGAATAATATGTCAAGCACATATTTTCTTTGAGATATAAGATTTTTTTTCTTGGATCTTGCCACTTCAATACTTAAGAAATATCATAAAGAACCAAGGTCTTTTGTTTGAAAACACTGTAGTACTTATTATTTTTAGGTCTGTAATTTCTTGTGCATCGTCCGCCGTGATCACAATGTCATCTACATATACCACCATAAGTATTGACTTTCTCTAAAGCTGACAAAAGAAAGCTGAGTGATTTTTTTCAGAACGAGAAAGACCAAACTCCTAAACAACACATTTAAATTATCCACACTAAGTTCTTGGTGACTGTTTCAACTTATATAAAGACTTTTTCAGTTTACACACTTTCCCATACTCTCTCTGAGCAACAAACCCATGAGCTCCATGTATACCTCTTCTTAAAGAATGCTATGAAAGAACACATTCTTAATATCCAGTTGATGTAGAAGTCAATGATGAACTATAGCCAATAAGATAAGTATTCAGACTGAAGTCATCTTAGCTATAGATGAAAATGTGTCATGATAGTCAACACAATAAACGTGAGGTATCCTTTGGCTACTGATCGTGCTTTCAAGTGAGCCAATGACCCATCTGGATTCAAGTTTACATTTTACGCTCATTGATAATCAATTGCTTGCTTTTTCGAAGAAAAAGAAATAGGGTCCCACGTCTCATTCTTTTCTAGAGCCATCATTTTCTTCTGCATGACATCTCTCCATCTTGAGGAAGAAAGAGCTTTTGACACTGAATTAGGAACTAATTATGATTCCTAAGAAATAAAAACAATATAGAAAGATAATAAATAAATAAGAGACGAAATTAGACAAAGTATAAGAAGTACAAGTGTGTTTACCCTTTCAAAGAGCAATCTAAAGATCAATATCAAAAATATCAAAATTAGAATAAGACAAAATGAGCATCACTGAAGGGTAAAACATTCTCACCAGATTGTGAAGTAGAAACTGAAATAGCAAATGAAGGTGACACAATAGAGGTGCGTCTTATATAGAGTTTGGTTGATTCTTCATATTTAGGAGGCAATGTGTCTTGATTTGTAATGTCTAATTATGCAGTATTATCAGAAGAACATTCTTGAACTAAAAAATGCAAAAAGTCTTCATTGGACTTAGAAGAATGAGACTCAGTGTCAAAGTATAGCTTAGACTTGAAGAATGTGATATCAAGAGAGATTATAAACCGGTCAATTCTAGACAATAACACTTATATCCCTTATGAGTACGTGAATATCCAAGAAACATACTTTAAAGAGCAAGAGGATCTAACTTGGTTCTATGAGAATTATTATGTACAAAACAAGTAGATTCAAACATTGTGGGGGTAAATGAGACAAATCAGTTTGTGGGTGAATAATTGATTATGAAATTTGACCGTCTAGAACAGGACATGCGATTATCAAATAAAATGTTGTAAGAAAGACATCCCTCAAAGTTGTTTGGAAACCCGCCTGTGAATTAATATTGTGCATGCAATCTCAAGCAAATGTCGATTTTTTTGTTCAAACAACACCATTTGTTGAGAGATAAATGAACAAGAGGACTGATGCATAATACCATGTTAAGATGTGAAATTTGAAAAATATGAACTAAAAATTTCTTAGCAATATCAATTCTCAATATTTTTATAAAAGTATTAGATTGATTCTTCACTTCGAAACAAAAGTTTTAAAAGATAGAAAATAATTTAGAATGATTTTTCATTAAACACATCCAAGTGACTTGAAAATAATCATCCACAAAAATGTAAATACTTAAAACCAACTTTTGATGTTATTGGACAAGGACCTTGTAAACCTGAATGAATTAAAGAAATGGGTTGTCAGCTTTTTTGTTGATTCTATCAGGAAAAGACATGATGATACTTACCTAGTTAACAAGACTCACAATCAAAAGATGAAATATAATTTAACTCAGGAACTAAAACTTCAAAGCTTGTGAAGATGGATTCCTAACTGAATATACTGATCAAAAGCAGATATATAATTAGAACAGGGTACCAGTTTGGAATCCAAGTCCAAATGATACAAGCCACCACATTTGCGCCCTATGCCAATCGCCTTCCTCGTTTCAAGCTCCTAAAATACACAAAACAATGGAAAGACTGTTGCTGAGCAATTTACGAATTTTGTAATTCTGCTGATTAACTCCTCTCTTAGGATGTCAAACAAACAAATACGATCCTCTTGAGATTTTGATCCCAAGTTCTTACAAAACAAAACTCCAATAATAGAAAGCCTGAAACTGAAGCTGAAGAAGTCATATTTATCTTCGTTCACCTTGGATGATGTTGATTTGCATCCTACTCATATAGAACTGATCAATTGAAGCAGATTCTGAACAAGAATCACCAGCTTGTTTGGCACGCCAAAAACCTAGGAACATGTCCTGGATCACCAAAATCATCCTCCAACGGACTGATTTATGGCTAAGACAGATCCAGTCGTTTAATGTATATGAAAGTATGAATCTGAATACTAAATTGAATCTAAATTTTTTTGATGAACAATACCCCAGAGTGAACCTTTATCGGGATGAAGAGTACCCATTATATCCTTTTTTCTTATAAAAAACTACAAAAGAGGAATTGGGGAAGAAAGAAAGTGTAGATCGTTGATGATTTGGGCCCAAGGCCCAAACCCATACCCGACTCAGGCTCGACCTAGCGTGCATGATTTTTCTGCACGTGAAGGTGACCCCTTTCTCTCTCTTAATTAGTTTCCTAACTGGGAGGGACTCCTATTAGATATTGGGATTGATTGAGGGATGGGATTTAACCTATCTAGGATTAAGTGTGATTAATAGTTTAGACTGTGCCCTCAATTAATTTCTTCTAAGTTTTGGGTTTTGGTGATTGCTCTCTTTATTTAAGCCCTTCTTATGAAAGGAGCCATCATGCCAATTATTATTATTCCATGAGAAAAAGAGTTGCGTGAGAATTGGGAGCTACAAAAAAGAGAGGCTAACAAAAGTCACATGTAATAACTCTAGGGGATTTCTTTCGTCTCTGGGAGAACAAAGAAGGATAGATTTTTAGAAATCTTCTCCTCCATTGTTTCCTTACGCAAGAGCTTGTTGAATGTGAGGTGCTCTAGAGCTCAGTGATCCTCTTTCTAGATGCTTTGACATGGCCATGGAGGAGACATACGGTAATGAGATAAAAGGCTTCGATCAACAATAGAGTTGGCATCACAAGAATGCAAAGATCTGCATGGACTTTAATATCTAATATTCCACTATGTTTTAGTTTTGGTTTGATATGAAAACATGCATGCTTATTGGTTCCCGCTGATCTGGGGTTTTGATAGTTAAATCTTGCATGTGAATATTTTGAACATCACCCCGTTGTTTAGATCATGCTTATACACTCTGTTTTGATAAACACCACCAAATAATAAGAGTAGCGATAGAAACATCAAGCGATCTACCGTAGCAAACAATATAACTGGATCAACACAAAAACAAGAACACAAATCAACACAAGAATTTGTGGGAGGAGTGAGAGAAATTCTTATTAACTTGAGAAGTATAAACAGAGTTTACCAGGATCTCTTAAACTCTCATACAATGTCCAAGGGCTTCAAAAAACCAATGAAACAATGTCATATTTAAAGAAAACCAACTACCCAGAGTTTGAGTCAAAACCGGAATCAAAATTCAACTTGAAATAAAATCAAAATTTTGGGTCGGATACACTCGGATATGCCACATTGCTACTGTTGCTGACAAGATTGTCGACAGTACTGTTGACAACGTTGTCCCAAAGTTGATCTGCCTCAGATTTTCAATAACTTTGCCCCAGAGATGTCGAAAACTAGTATCAGCTTTCAAAAGCTTAAAGCTTTCGAAATCCTTGTGCATTTATGCACGTTCTGACAGCTGAATTTGTTGAAATCTCTTCGCCTTGTCTCATAGTCTTCTCCGATGAATGTGAGACATCTAAAATATCAACAATTTTCACCTTGACTTATATTCTATGAGTCTTTTGTAGAAATTGGCTCCCACACTATCAAATAAGTTTTCTTTCCTTTTTGTGACTTCACGCGACTCTTTCACAAGAGCCTATCTCCACCTTATCTTTGAAGAACATTGATGAAGTTCAGAGATGCTCTGAACTTCTCTACTGGAATGGTCTTTGTCATCATGTTTGCTGGATTCTTCTTTATACTGATTTTGATCAAATCAATAACATTTTTCACTGTAACCCACTGATGTATCCTATATACCTCACATTGATGTGCTTTATCCGCCTTTGATACATGTGATCTTTAGCGAGATGTATTGCCAGTGTTTTAAATATAGGATATCGGCGATATACCAGTCGACAAAATTATATACCGGATCTTGGATACCTGGTGATATATCACGATATGATACTAAATACCTGTTGATATATTAATAGTCAATACATATAAGATATTATCCAAAATTAAATAAAAACATCATTGAAATACCACAATGAACATAGAATAAAATAAAACGTTTCTCTCAAGCAAAAAATAATAATAATTATCCAAATAAGTACCTATATCGGCTGATATATCAGATATTTCATCTCGGATATCGGCTGATATATCGGCCACGTGGCGATATATAGGCTCACATCGGTCCAAAACTATATCTGATAAATTTTTGCACTTATCGTATCGTTTTGAATAAAATACCGGTATATCGGCTGATATACCGGTATATCAGCCGATATTTAAAACAATGTATTGCACTCTAATTGCGCAGTAGATCTGAACTGAATCCTATATGATTTCAAATATGCTATTTAGTCTTTCTCAACACAAATCTTCTTTAATGCCTCAACATGTAACGCCCTGCCCCACCGTGTACGGAGATGCTACTACAACATACATACGCAGGACAAAAATATCCCCACATATGTACGCTAAGCATATCAGTACAGTCAGAAATCAGAGTGCGAAAGCACAATGGTTATATATATTTTAACATTACAGTCTAAGTACAGTGTTATCACAACGTGTGATCCAATATTACATGAATATTACATCACTGGATCATACAAAAATATTTATCACAGGAGATTTATATGATATGATACTAGTAAACACTCACGAGCTGGAAAAGGATCTCAAGAGTTGGACCAAGGAAATGAATTAGGAGAATCCGCTACTAGGTCTCCAAGCCTGGCCAGATTCTGGAATCTGCTGCGCTCCCGCTGCGCACTCTGATCAGCATCATAAAGTTCACCAACGTCCAAGATCCGAGATCTAGACATGCAGGTTCATTGTCAGAATGCAACCTAACGAGTATATAAGAAGGCCAAGTGGCGCGCACACGTAATACTCATACACATGAATAACAGTGAATCATATATCCAATGCAAGCAGGCAGTGCATAGTAACGTAGTTGAATCAAATGAAAACATATTTATGTAAGCATGTATGGAATAACTACTGTAAATGTCATATGTCATGTAAGATTTGTAAATGTAGGCAACACTAATTGTATAAACTCAATCTCCAGCTCCGTGAGATTAGTACATCGAGGGGTAATCCAAACAAAAAATCCTCATCTATATATCATATACCTCACTTCATCATCAACTGGGTGATACAACCAGAATTGCTGATCAGTAAGTATGTCAGTATATCTGTGATCTGTGGTTCCAGTATTCTGTCAGTAGTGTTCCAGTTTCAGGAGTATCATTTATGTTTAGAGTTCTTGTACAGGTAATTATCTGGATAACTTAATTATATAACAATAATAATAATCAGTATTAATTGTTATTATTATCATCACCCTCTAGTGTCCCATACCACTGACAGTTCATACTGGAGTCCGCACTTCCAGCAGAACACATCCGAATTCTGATACGCGGATACCATTATCCGGACGAGGGAGTTACCGAATAACATCCACTCCTGACATTATTATTATATAATTAAGCTATGTCAGGTATCTGGTAAGGTACAATATTTGACATTATACAATAATGAATATCAATACCGCATGACATTTTAATCATCTTCCTACCAGTGTCGCCCAACACTGACAGTCCATACCAGAGTAATACCAGTGTATAAACTCTGATAAAACTTAATCAGATCTGATATGGGCGCAAACAGAATCCGATTAAAGGAGAGAGACCAAATATCACATGTTCCTAAATTATTACTGTTGGGTTGTTATATACTTATCATCCGATCGATATGTCTAGGTGTGTGTTTCCGGTACACATACATTCACATATGAATATACGAGTTAAGTTTATTAGAAACTGATGGGGATCAACTGTATCGGTTCATAATGGGCCCCGTGCATACCCGGGACAACGGTCTCAGTGTGATTAGATCTGGCCTCCAATCCCGTTTCTAAGCCGTAATAATATCAGTAACAGTAGAATCAATACAGGGTGCCAGTAACTCCACCCAATCTCCTGTGGCCTCGGTAGATCCGGAATAGTAGTTGCAACATCGAACGATTATAAAGCCGTACATATTAATGCACCAGTTTCCCCCCGGCCCTAGTGTATGTGGAGTATATTATTATATTACAGTTTGTCCACTGTATAGTATAATCATGATAAACCATTTATAGGGATCAATCAGGGGTACAGTATCAGGAAGATGTGAGATTTTAGAGGTAGCCCTCGTGGATTCAAGAGATGGCCCCCACCACAGAGACATGTGATGCGGCACTTTATTCCGCGTGGTACTTAGTTCCGCACATCATATTAGTAACAGTAGTTTTAGGATTCAGTAGTAACTCCCCATAAATCAGTAATCATGATTATATCCAGTTAGGAGTTACGGTTCCAAGTCTGGAATCATTGTATGAGTTATGGTACCGTCTAATGTTCAGTATATGTCCTGTAGTCGGTTCTTAATACATGTCAGGTGTAATGTCAGTATCAGTAGTCAGTTTCAATAACAGTAGTCAGTATCAGTAACAGACATTAAACCAGATAACCTATATTAAACATCAGTAGCAATATCAGTATCAGTATCTAGTAAATAATAAAAAAGCAGCGCTACAGCTATGCACATACAAGCAGAGCAAAGCAGTGCTGGGGCATAATCGGCGAACATTGTTTAATCACTAAAGCGCTAGGCAGAGCTATAGAAAAGACTCGGCTTAGACTGCGAGTTTGAAATCTGGCAGAGTTTTGCCTTAACGAGTCCAGTGAATAAAATGCTGAGCGTTAAATATGCCAACCAAGTGAATCTAGCAGACTTTACAGTCTAACGTGCCCTAAGGGCTATAATAAGATACCATAAGATCTAATCGGGCCAGAAGGCCAAGTTGGTACATGCAGAAATAATGTTAGTACCACACATAATCATATATATTAAATATAATAATTAACAGTTCACAGTATAAGTTTTCAATGTTGTGAAGCCGGTCCACTCCGCTAGGCTACCACTAAACCCATAAGGGTATAGGCTTTGTAAATACCATTGGATAGCCTGCAGAGTGGCCTCCCAGATGATAATCCCGAAGTGACCATTTGCCCGAGGATTTTCTCTTGCAACCTGCACCCCCGTTAGTCCCAAAATACAGTAATTTCAGAAAATACATATTAACTCCAGAAAATACAGAAAATTCATAAAAATGCACAGAAATTTCGTAAATACACCGAAAACTCCTAAAAATACATGGAAAAATTCTATAAATACAGGAAGATTCTTAAAATATACAGATAATTCTTAAAATACAGGAAAATCCTAATGCCCAGATAATTTCTAAAAATTACAAGAAATTTCTAGAAATGTAGAGAACATGAAATATGCATGCACGTGTACAAATATACATGTACAAATGTGTATGTGCAATAAGGGGAGAGTACTCGCCTATATAAAAATACCCGATACCATGGCACGTATGCACGTGTGTGAAACTCAGGTGGCTGGCCGAGAGCACCTAGAGGAAAAGAAGAGAGAAAGTGAAGGGAAGAGGGAGAATCCTAGAGAGAAAATTAGGGTTTTGGATTAGGAAGAGAGAAAAAGAGAGTTTGGATGTGTGGTTGGTGTGGGAGGGTGGACGAGAGGGAGAGGGACCCCCCTAGGGCTGGCGCCCTGAAAAAACCCAAAGGAGGAGAGAGAAATTACAGAGACAAGGTAGAGAGAGGAGAGCGAAAGTGCTATTTTTGGGGTTTTTAGAGAGAGATTGAGTTGAGGAAATTATGAGAGGTGTAGTTAAGCCTAGGGAGGTGCTTGGGATGGTGAGGGAGTATCCATGGTGTTATAGGAATTTTGTAGGACTTTTAGAGTGAGAAATGGGTGTTTTAAGAGAGTGAGATTTTAGGACTTTCAAGAAGAGTTGGATAAAATTAGGACAGGTTTAGGGAAGGTGGAGAGAGGCTATGGTGGTGGTGGAATGGTTGTAGGAGGTGGTGGTAGGGTTTTATGATTTTTAGGAAATTTTTGGAGGCCTTTTTTTGGTGATTTTCTAGAGAGAGAAAGGTGGAGGGAGGATGGGTGGTGGCCAGCCATGGGTTTGCAGGAGTGGGAGGAGATAAGGAAGAGCGGAGATGGCTTGCATGAGAAGCCAAGTGATGGCTTCTTGAAGAAGCCATAGAAAGTTTAGAAAAATGGAGAAAAGAAAAAGAAAAGGAAAGGAAAAGAAAAAGAACAAGAAAAAGAATTGGAAATGCAAATATGTAATTGTTGGGGGGGTTATATGCAAATGTCCCATGAAAAAATAATATAAAAATAAAAATGAATAAAATTGGAAAAGAAAATGAATTTAAGAAGAAAGAAAAGGAAAATAGAATGAGAGAGAAAATATTTAATTAAATAATTATTTAAAAAGAAAAATTGTGAAATTTCTAGAATAGAATCTAGTGCCAATGTAGAGTCTCGTTAAAAATTTCGGATTAAACGGAAGAAAATACGTACATGAAATGATATGTACAAGTTCAAAACATCAAAAACTGTAAAAGGATACATATTCTGGAATCAGAATATTGCACAACATTAGCCATGTACTATGTCTCTGTTGTTGAAAGTGCCACTGTGTCTTATAACTCTGTTTTCTAACTAACAACACTCTCAGCTACTGTGAATACATAACCCGTCGTAGATTTTCACTAATCAAAATCTCCTGCATAATCTGCATCAACATATCCTTATAGTTTCTTAGGATTTTCATTTTCAATCTCTGAAACACCAAGCTTAATCTCACAGTCCATATAGATATCATAACACCCACTTTACTACTTCTCAATATTGCCTGGATTCAATATGAACCAACTTTTTGTACCACATAGGTTAAGTCAGGCTTAGTGCAGATCATAGTATACATCAGCTTATCCGACCACATTAACATATGATACTCGAGACATCTCATCTTTCTCTTCTAGTGAGTTTGGATATTGACTGGAGGATAACCTGAGGTGACCTGTCAAAAGAATAGTGACTAGTTTTACTTCAGCTATGTTGAACTTTTCTAACATCTTGAGAACATAGTTCCCCTGGGATAGCCAGAGACTGCATGTACTTCTGTCTCGACTAATCTCTATACCTAAGATCTTCTTGACTTCTCACAAATGTTTCATGTCAAACTTCTTCTTTAGTTGAGCCTTAAACTTCTGAATATGTGTCTTATAATCTCACAACAATAAACATGCGAGATTATCATTGCACTGCTTGAAATAAACACAAGTGTCATACTCATATCGGGTGTAGTTCGCTTTGATCGTGAATGATTCGAGCCACTTGTACTGCTACCTGGGAGACTGCTTCAGCCCATAAAGGGACTTCTTGAGAAGACACACCATGTTTTCTTGACTTTCTTGAATGAATCTTTTAGGTTACCTCATGATATCCTCTCCTTTAGTCCACTATGTAGAAATGATGTTTTCACATCCAGCTGCTCCAACTCGAGATCATCTTGAGTCACGATTGCCAACAACAATCGAATGGATGTATGTTTGATTACAGGAGAGAAGTTTTCATTATAGTCAATACCCTTATTCTGAGAATATTGTTTGACAACTAACCTTGCCTTGTATTACTCATTATCTTTCTTTCGAAGACCCACCTACAACATATTGCTTTAAAACCCTTTGGTAGATTCACTAGATTTCATACTTGATTCCTCTTTAAAGACCCCATCTCTTGTTCCATGGCTATGACCCACTTGTCACTGTCATTCATCTTGATTGTCTCCTTGTAATTGCTAAGATTTTCAATTTTTGTTACTAATGCAAAAGAGACTTGGTCTTCTTTTCAGTCATATATAATTGGTGGTATTGAAATCTGTCTGACGACCTCAACAACTTAGGTTATACCTGTTGCTTCTGAGTAGCTTTCTGTTCGTCTCTATCTGAAACTGAGGAATCATCATCTGATCGATAGGCTTGATGAGATTATCTGAAAACTCAAACTCCTCTATCTGAGAATTTGCTGAATTGTTTGAAGCTCCACCTTGCGCCTTGTCCTCTATTTTGACTTTGTGTGCAATATTGAATTTTCATCAAAAATCACATCTCTGCTAACAAAGAGTTTTTTCTTCTCTGGATCACAAAGTCTGTATGCCTTAGTTCCCTTGATGAAACGATGAGGTAATATCGCTTTAAATTGGACGTCAACTTGTTTTTCTTTTGACTATCAACTAAATTGTATACCGGACAACTGAATATTTATAAGATTGAATAGTCCACTGACTCTCTTCGCCATCTTTTCTGGGATCTGAAGATCAATGATTGAAGATGGTGACCTGATCACTTTGCATGACTTACTGCCTTTGTCCAGAAACTTTCTGACATGTTAACCTGTAACCTCATACTGGGGCACACTTAGTAAGTATCCGATTCTGTTCTGGCCACCCTTGAATACTCAGCTGGTTCTAAATACCTTCACTAGCTAAGTACTTTCAAGAACTTCACTTTTCGCCCTTTCTGTTTTTCCACCATGATTTTTCACTCCTTAAACTTCTAAAATATCTCTGGTTTTTTACTTCAAGAAATACACCCATACTTTCTCGAAGAAATCACCTATAAAAGTAACATAATAACATGTACCCCCAACGGATGTAACTGGCGAAGGTTCCCACACATCCACGTGTATAAGATCTAATAAGCATTTAATTTTGTGTACTGAGGTAATAAAAGCTACTCTCGACTGTTTACTCATAATGCAAAACTTACATAGGTTAGGTTTGCAGTATTTGATACCTGGTAGAACTCCTTTGCTATATAGAGCTTGAAAACCTCGCTCATTCTTGTGTCCAAGATGCATGTGTCAAAGTCTTGTAGTATCCTTCTTATCTGTTTCTATAGAAGCATCACCAATCCCCGTGCTTCCGATCACTTTGTACAAGTTCACCGTACGCTCTGCTTTGAGTATGGAGCCCTTAGTGACCTTTGGAGCTCCATCTGTACCTGAGAACTTGCATCCCTTAGCTTTCAAGGTTCGCAATGAGAGAAGGTTTTTCCTTAGGTTTGGAATGTATCTCACGTCCTTGAGTGTTTGCACTTGTCTGTCAAATATCTTCATGCGGATGCAACCTATTCCAACTGTCTTGCATGCAATATTATTTCCCATTAGGACTGTGCCTTCTTAAAAAAGCTTATATGTGCTAAATCACTCCTTCTTTGGGCATATATGGTATGTGCACTCCGAGTCAAGTAATCAAGTATCTGAGAACCTCTCTTGCCTTTGCCCGAATTCACCTACAGAACATCACATGATTTTTCAACTGCTTCCTCGGCTACACTGACTTGATTTGATTATTTCCACTGGTACTGTCTCCATCAGCTCCTGGATCACCCTTCTTCTTTAGCATCTCCTTGTACTTGAAGCAATTCTTCTTCATGCGTGCTGGCTGTTTGTAGTAGTAGCAATCATTGTTTCCGTTAGAAGTTTTGGTACTCTTCTTGGGTCCTTTACTTTGTGATCTCTCCCTCTGCTTCTTGATTACCAATCTTGAGGCCTCCTCTGTGCAATCTGTCTTCTTAATCATCTTGTTATTTTAGAGCATCTACCTGACATTTTTTAACTCTAAGGTCTCTTTTTCATACATGATGGAGGTCACCAAGTGGTCATAACTCTGAAGAAGAGAAGACAACAACAAAAAAGTTATCTTTTTCTTCTAGTTTCACCTTCAGTACCAACATATCATTCAAAATCTAATTGAGCGCATTAAATGGCTGCAGAACCGGTGTTCCTTCCTTCATCCGAAGACTATACAACTGCTCTTTCAAGAAGAGTTTGTTGGATAAACTCTTAGTCATGTATAGACTTTCCAGCTCATATCATAAACCTGCAGTTGTTTTCTCGTTCATTACGTTGTAAAAAACTTCATATGATAAACATAGTATAATAGTGACCTTGGCTCGAACATTGAGATCCACCCACTCATCATCCTCCATATTGGACGGCTTCTTCTCAGCACCAAGTAGGGCCTTGTGAGTGTCCTCCTTCATGAGCAACATTATTACTCGAATTTTTCACAACAGAAAGTTATTCTTTTAATTGAACTTTTTCACCTCAAACTTCATTGTGGTCGTCTGCTAGCTATAACTCTGATACCAATTATTGTGGTAAACACCACCAAATAATAAGAGTAGCAACGAAAACACCAATCGATCTATCGTAGTAAGCAATATACTTGATCACTATAAGAATAAGAACACAAATCAAGAATACAAGATTTTGTCGGAGAATGGGAGAAATTCTTATTAACTTAAGAAGCAAAGATAGAGTTTACAAGGATCTCATAAAAAGATCTCCCAAACTCTCAATACAAGGGTGAATACAAGGTTCAAGGGCTTAAAAAATCAATGAAACAATCTCATATTTATAGGAACCAACTACCCAGAGTTTGGGCCAAAACCTAAATCAGAATTTAACTTGAAACAAAATCAGGTTGGATACGCATAGATACCCCAGATTGCTGCTACTGTCAACATGCCTGTCGACAGTATTTTCTCGAAAGTTGGTCTGTTTGACAGCTTCGCCAGAGCTGTCAAAAACTGGTATCAACTTTTAAAAGCTTTCGAAGCCCTGTGCATTTCTGTGCACATTCGGCTGCTGCTGAATCTATTGGAATCTCCTTCATTTTATCGCATAGTCTTCTCTAATGAATGTGAGGCACCCAAAATACCAACACACCCCATGTCACACGTAGAGTAGATATATAAATTATCCAATAGAAAGAAATAAAAGAAAGGAAGAAGAAAGAAGAAATATTAAAAGGAAAAAAGAAGAAAAATAGCAATGGCGCCATAGATGGTGGTGGTTTAGATAAAAAAAACTCGAAGGCTTTGATATTATGTTAAACTTCAAGGGATTGCATCTTAATTGATATTGAAAAGAATTACAAATTACAGTAACATAAAATTACGAGCACATCCTTTCTTATCAAAGCATACTCAAACTATGTCTCGTAATTTTAGTAGGACTCTATAATATTCTAAATATTATTAGGTCTCAATAACTGGACAACTCTATTAATGATTTATTTATTTATTTATTATGTCTAACAATTTTTATATTCTTATAGTTGAATGTACTAACCCAACTAATCCTTGTGTTGTTATCTACTTCACTGATAGTTTGATGGCACGTGTCTAAGTAGCAAGTCATCTTTAGTTATACCAATCATTTTCAAATTGAAAAACCAAACATTTGTATGTGTTCTGCCACAAACTGTTGATTTCCTCCCATTTAGAAGTCTATTTGCCATATTTAAGGACTTAGTTCCATTAGACGTGATGTTTATATTTATTCTTAAATCAGATTGCTGAATAATTTATTTTATAATTTTTTTCTATGTTCCATTATCCTCACTCTTGTTTTCTTGCTCGTAAAGGTGGGGTCCACGACTAGAGGAAAAGAGAAAAACATACAGACAGCGTCTTTACCTTTGTCAGCAGGTCAACAATGCTAAAGTTCCTCCCTAATTGGATGCATTGAGGGCTTTTACTATCTTAAATTATCTTTTGATAGCCAAGCCTTCCCTACTAATGTTTTTACTTAATAATGCAATGTATTGCTTGCTTCTTTCATTTGTTCATCTACATGTTGGAGTTATTCACTTATAATTATGATGCTGAATTCTCCATGTTGCCTGTCATTGCTGTGTCAGTTAATTCTTTAAAACATACTTGTCCAAACATAGGAGAATGTATAGCATGTAGCCTAGGTCGAATATTACTCTCATCAAACTTCTGTAGCTTTCCTTCTGCTATTCTTATTAGACCATTTTTTCCCCTCTCTTATCAAGTATGCCTGTTGATATTTTGAGCTTCAAACTCATGTTTCCTTATTTCTATTATATTTTTGTGATGCTTGTCCCCTTTTGATTCTTAAGCTGTCACAAATATGTGGAATGGGCAAACTATTTGTAAACAATATAATTGTTTGTGATGTTTAGTATAGAAGTGATGATGGGGTGTATGAAGGTGATGTATATGGATTAAAGAATTAAGTGGGAATATGGTTTTCTATTTATTTGCAACGTCATATGATCTTAAAATAGACATAAAAGAAGCATGTCTTTTCTGAAGGACAAAGCAGTAGTCCGTTTCTTTCTCCTACTATCATGTTAAGGTTGTAGATCATATCAATCAAGAGCTTGACCAGAAATTTGCATTAAGCTTGACCACATGACCAAGAACTAGATGGTGGTAACTTAAGATTAATCAATTTTCATATTTTAAGGATAGAATGATAAATGGTATACAGATTGGGACACGCTAAACTGGTGATGGTACAATATTGAAGCCAGAAAGTAAAATGCAATCAGGCTTGCAAAGGTTGCCACAAGTGTAATAGTAAAAGTTTTGTAAATATAAGTAACCGAAAAATGAAACTATGAGAGAGAAGTGAAGTTTTTGAGTGTGAATAATGGCTGAGTTAATCTTTAAAAAAAAAAAAAAAAATCAAGAGTCCAGACCAAAAAATCACTTAGAAAACTAGGTATAGTTTGAACTGGCTGACTGAAGTTAAAGGTGTTTTTGAAAAGAATGAAAATAGAAGATCTACTGAACATGATAATATTACCTTTGAGGTTTGCAAGTGTTTTGGAGACAGTAATTTCCTTTTTGAGGTTTCAAAGTATGGCTACCTTCAGTCATTCAAACAAAGTACAGAGATTAAAAAAGTATCTAATTAATGAAGAATTGATTTTTTACCTATTTATAAAAATAAAGAAGCAATAGAAGTGCAAATATTATGATGGAACCAACTTGCCCATGAAGCTTGACCACAGCATTCAGAGTAACCAGCCGTAGGCAAGAAAAGAGATTGAATGAGTCCCTACGACTGTTGTATCCAGCTGGGATAATCAAGCCGACAGTTGGAAAACAAATTCAATATGGAAAAATGCATCTTCATTCTTTGTTTTCAAGTTGAATTGTAATCTATAGCTTCAGTTGATAACCTTTATCTTTCTCTCTTCAGATGACCGATTTGGTCATTATTATGTAATCGACTTTTTGGTCATTACCAGCAGATTAAAAAAAAAACTTTATTGACCATATTATGAAATTTGAAAGAGGGCTGTTGAGCAAAACCTAAGAAGCATAATGTTTTAAAACATCAGTTTGTTTTATGGGAGAGAGTTTACATGAAAGCTTTCTATGCGATAAGACTATTGATGGACATATTCACAGAGAAGAAGAGTTATCTGCATATAGCCTTCATTGATTTTGAGATAGCTTATGTTCATTGTTTGTGCATCTGTTTGGGCATTATGGATAATGAATGTTACAAACCAACTAGTCCATTTTTTGGAAATCTGTGAACCCCCCCCCCCCCCCCCCCCCCCAAAAAAAAAAAAAAAAAAAAAAAAAAAAAAAAAAAAAAAGAAGCCCCGCACCCAAACACACGCACACATGCACGCAAAACCCGCAGCCCAAAAGAAGAACCCAACCCAAGCAAACAGAAAAAAAGAAAAATAAAGGACACACACTCACAACTAAGGGTGTCAATTGGGCCGTGCCGGGCAAACCGGGCCCGGGCACAACGGGCAAGAGGTCGGGCCGTGCCTAGCTCGGCCTGCCCAGGTGCCTAGGGCCAGACCCGGGCCGGCCCGACAATTAATAAAAAAATAAAAATTTAAAAAATTTAAAAATTCAAAAAATTCTTTAAAAATTCTTAAAAATTTCCAAAAATTACTTATTCAAGTTGTGATAAAAATAGAAAAAATATTACAATGCTTGAAATGAATATATATATTTTTATTGATCCAATAAAATGGATAATTGATACAAATATAATTAAAGTATAAATCATTTTTTTTCAAATTTATCATTAATACATAAAAAAAGTACAAGTCTTCATTCTTCATACATTTTATCAATCATAAATAAAAATTCAAATCTTCATTCATCTTCTGCGGAGTTTTCTGGAGATTCTTCGATGAGATCGTCAATTATTTTATTTTGACTTCTTTTTTTCGCATCCAGCCAATCCTTCCCGCATATAGAATCAATATTTTCATTCACAAAATATTTGACTTATTTCAGTTAACTCATAAAATATTTTACTTGTCGTTGGGTAATAAATACCAGAAAATAATTTTGTTATTCTTTCAAATCTTTTTAAAATTCACAATCCATTCACAAATTTCCCATTCCTCATTGGAAATAAAACAGTTAGGCAATTCCACAACAATAAACCTATTTATTGCTTTCTTATAAGGAATTGCTTTACCCAACATATTATGTGTTGAGTTCCAACGAGCTCTTACATCTTGAGGTAATTTTTTAATAGGTAACCCTAAACCCGAATAAATTTATCTGAAGGTTTGCCTTCTTAGGCCGCTACTTTTAATAAATATATTTGTTTTTTCTTCAAATACTTTAAACATTTCTGATCTTATAGTGTTCCTACTGACCGGCTCTTAAGATTATGAGTGGTTCTAATATAATATGTAAATGCATCGTCTTCAGCCATACTAAAGGCTGTTTAGATTGAATATGAAATTTCGCTAAATTTGTTTTACCTGTTACACAATTATAACTAAAAGTGCCTAAAGTGCTACCCAAAGTGCTAATTTGGGTTTGTCGTCATTGGTGTTCAGGGTGTTTGCTCTTAATATGTCGGGCAAGTTCAAGTATTTATAGAGGAGAAAGTATTTTTTTGCAATTTTTATTTTGCAAAAAACATAAAAGAAAGCAATGTATACCCGTTAAGGGGGTTTTGCAAAATAATTGCAAACCCCCAACGGCTATAAGAGCCGTTGGGGTGTAGGCGGGGGGTTTTGCAATTTTTTTTTTGCAAAAGCCCCCCCAACGGCTCTTAGAGCCATTGGGCTCTTGTCCGGGCCGTGCCGGGATGGTTTCGGCCTGGCTCAGCCCGCCAAGCCCAACGGCTCTAAGAGCCATTTGGGGTATTACGGGTTGGGCCGGCCCAGTGGGCCGTGCTAGGCACACGCCCGGCCTTGGCACGGCCCCGGGCCATGGGCCACCAATTGGCAGACCCAGGGCTGGCCCGCTGGAAACCCGTACCCGGGCCAGGTTTGGCCCGGGCCGTGCCCGTGCAGGTTGCCGGCCCGGTCCGGCCCAATTGACAGCCCTACTCACAACCTGTTCTTATATTTTCAATTTCATCTGGATTGGCATTCTCTTACAATTGTGGTAGGCTCCTGAAGCCCATCTTAAACTTCAATGTCATCAGGTCAGGCATTTGGTTACAACTGTGTGGGCTTCTGAAACCCATGCTCACTTACGATGTTATACATGTTTATTACATTTTATCTTTTTCTCTATTTTTCATGGTAATTCTTACAATTAGGTGCTTTATGCGGCAAAAAATTGCTAATGTGACATGTGATTTCACATAGTTTCAGAATGGAGACACTGACCTAATTTAATGTTTTTCTTCTTGTCACTCAAGGCAGGTCTCATCTCGTGGTAGTGTAAAATGCTGCTCAGCTCCTTATTGTCTCTATAGTTTGGAAATATAAGATTAGCTAGTTTCAATATATTTCTCTCGTGATTTTCTTTGATTTTTTTAGTATATTTTGTTATGTGCATGCATTTTATTGTCTAGCAGCAGTCAAACAAATGCATATGTTTTAATTCTCATTATGTTATATGATTACAACAACAAAAGAAAATTGCCTCAAAAATATCAGATCAGCTGCATCAAAATATATTTTTTCATTCAACTTATCATGTTGAACTATTGATGGTACTTATTGTTTTTCTTGCACTTTTTTGTTCATACTGCTCCCAGACTGATGGCACTGAACCAAATACTCTTGTCATTGCAAATGTTGAAGTGTTCAGACAAGGAGCCAGGGTTGTACGTCAGATTTCACAGGTTAGTTTGTCATAACTGATGGTTAATGGAGTCCCATGGTGCTTTAGTTTGTTTATATGGATTGTGAAAGCTGAAAGTTTTTGTAATTAAATATTTGGAACTATAACTAATGAAATACAAGGAACTATGCAGTTCTTAGCATTGCTTTTTGAGTGGTGGTATCCCGGTTCTAATTATTAGTAAATATTTCTCCGGCCAGAATCCAGTCACGTCCTATTTGGAATTACTGAATCTTATGAACATTTTTAACTTTTTATCTCTCCGAATAAATTTGAAGTTATATCTTCGGTGTCAGTCAACAATACTAGACTGTTTAAATACACATTTAAGAGACTAATTGATAGAAAGTTTTTAATGTTTAAGCAAAATCCTACCGAAGGCAAAAGCTTACTCTTCAATAGAAAGTTTTCAACATTTTGATCATTGTCTATGGCAACAGGAGAAGACTAAATTCTGATAGTCGTGCAGTCTCTGAGTTTATTATTACCTGATGAATTGTATTCCTTTCACTCTAAAACATGTTGACTCGGCTAAGTACTTAAATTAATAAGCAAAAGCTTCTTAATTATCATTCCCACCATATAGTATGTGTGGAACTGGCAAAGACACAAATGGTTCCTTTTGCTTCTTACTAATCTACTCATTCAAGTGTCCAACTTATTGAAGAACTTACGGTTTCAAGTACTTGTGGCAGATATGGAGCAATATCCCTCTTATCAAGTCCTTCCCCAGACATTGAAAACCCTCATCTACTTTAGTAATGATGCCTCCCTTTATGTGAAAATAGAATTGCTGTATGGAAATTAGTCACTTCGCCTATAAGTTATGCCTGTCCACTGCCCGTTATTGGTCTTGACATAGATGTAATTTGCAAACGTAACCAGCCCAAGTTTTGATGTGTGAAGTATCATGAACTTATTTCCTGAGATTTTGATTAGTATTTCATTTTCTCTTGCTGTTCTTTAAATAATAGTGGAAGATGTGGAATAATATCCCTCTTATCGACTCCTTTCTCAGACATTGATATCCCTCTTCTGCTTTAGTAATGTTGCTTCCCTCTATGCAAAACTGAGTTGTTGTGTCAAATTAGTCACTTTGTTTCTAAGTTATGCATATCCGTTATGTGCTCTTCCTGTTGAAGTAGACATAAATTACAAACCTAAACATCACAAGCATTGATTGGAGTAATGAGCTTATTTTTATTTTTTGTTTACATTTCTTTCCCAGTTTCTGCTTTTCTTCATAGAGCCATTTCTTCTTTCCTAATAACACCTTACAAGAATGTTTCCCTTATATAAGGCAAAAATCTGATCACAAAATATTACAGTACAAAAGTATTTTCCATAACACTCACCAAAGGTTCAGAGTTTTGGTGCAGTAGCAGGACTTTCAAATTGTATTAGAGTAACTCAAGCACAGAATCCTATCGGGTTTTGGTTCATAAACTAGCCTACGGGGATGTGTTAAGAGTAAATATTTTCCTCAACCCTCTCCAACTCTTAAGTGTTTTGATACACTGAAAAGGACTTCACATAAAAATAGAAATTATGATTGAAAAGAAATTTAGCTCTTCTAAGGAGTGAGGAAAGAGTAAATTGTCATAGCAATTATATCATCAGAATATGATCCTAAGCTCATGTCAAATGTTTGGGTCCCTTATACTAGTTATTAGACTTGTTTTTTTATGCTTCACTGTCACCCCTATACTTAATGGTGTTTCTCATTTTTTCCAATTATGTTGGAGAACATATCACTCAATCCTAGATTCGGATTGTCCTCCTATTTATATAGAAAGAAAATATATCAAATTGCATAAATACCCGTAATCTCCCTAATCCTCCTCATCAAGCTGGTGCAAAATGTAAATCATGCTCTGAGCTGTTACAAAGAAGAGAACTTTTCTTTGCAATAATTTACTGAGATATCACCATCGGCCACTAGAAGTAACATATAAAGTGACTATCCTCTTGGCCATCACCATATCTCCA